>JAABNY020000032.1:12785392-12796336 GCA_015164015.2 Brevimyrus niger
CCACGACGGCACAGGGAGAACATGCAAACTCCACACACATGTAACCCAGGCGGAGACTCGAACCCAGGTCCCAGAGGGCCTCTATGAATACATAGCATAGGGCAATGATAAGTACAAGCTAAGCAGTCAAAAACTGTGCATTTTTCAGTATGTATGTGATGGACTTTCGCTAGACAGATTCAGTGTCCACCCTTACATGCAAAAGATATGTTGCACTTGGGGCATCGACCCTAGCGAAATGTTCGCATACTTCTGAATGTTTAGTTCTCTCTGCCATGGTCACAGAAAGCTTGTTCTGTGTGTGTGTGTGTGTGTGTGTGTGTGTGTGTGTGTGTGTCTGGGTGTGTGTGTGGGTGCGCATGGCACATTGCTGCATAAGAGAGAGAGCGCGAGGATGAGAGCGAGAGCAGGCAAGCAACCCCATGCCCCTTCCCTCACACACAGACTGCAAGAGAGATCTCACTCCTCCGGATTAAGAATAGCGAATATGCAATCAGAAATGGAGCTGGGGAAATGAAATGTGCAAGAAGAACTTTTATGTAGCGATAATAAATAGGAAACCTATTTTTCTAATTTCCCCAGAACCGAAAACATAACCAATAACGTCAGTGCTTATTCATATCACGGTCTTTAATAATTTAGCCAGAGACCTGTTTAATACCCGGTTTTGGGACCCATTCATACTCAGGGTTGGGAGATTCTTTGCCAGTTTGCTAGACTAACATCAAAAAAAAGTTAGGAAATAAAATTAAACTTCAGCAGTAACTGCTCTGGCAGCGCTCTGGCCCATGTAACTACCTCAAAACTAGGAAGTGAACATGTGACAGAAGACAGCAGGACCACGGCTTGCAGAGTCGGAGAGCCTTGCAGAGCAGTCCAGCTTCCAGGAGTGTATCTTAAAACTGCATTTGGTAGGTGGCCATATGGCATGATAATTACCATTGTATTGGCTTTTGGGAAAGCAGGCATATCATTACAATAATACCCAGGTGTCAGTACATGTGAATGGGACTTGCTGTGATTAAAAATGCTAATTGTGCTGGAAGAGGTGGGTTTACTAGATATAGGTGAAACACGAGGCTAAGTTAAGTATTCATTTAAAGCTATCAAGGTTGTATTATTTAGCTTGGGTAGAATTTCAGGGTAATAAATATACTGTCCCCGAATAGTACTGTTCTGATGGCATCTGTCTACACAACTAGGAATTATGCCACTACAGTAATTCACATAGATGCATGGAGACCCAGTCAAACATCTTAATAGCCCATCCCACCTCACCCCACACCACTCACTCAATCCACCATGGCACCCTGGGTCAGCATCATCATCAGCTCCTGTCTGGTTTTTGAAAAGTGTTACAGAGGCACCAGAGGGAACAGAAGCTCCTTCCATTTGAGTTCTGACTCTCATTCAGCACAATGACACCCTTGGAGCTCATGTTGGCTCAGCTAACACCAGCCAAGCTAGGGGGAGGCCTATGTGAGAATTATTAAAATGGCTGCCGCTGTCATCATTCCGCTCTTTGACAGCCTCTGCGTTTCGCCTGCGGAGCCGGCCATGAAGAAACATGGCACCCTTTCGATTTCGCCTGGACCGCTGCCAGCCCCGTGCAGACACACGCGGCGAATGTCGTGGAGGATACCAATGCGCTGCCCTGGAGCCAACGGTCTGGCTACAAATATTTCAGGTCGTTAGACCTGCTCTGTGGGTTCTGGCAGGTCGCCACGGTACCCACAGTACAGCACAAGGCCACATTTACTGTAAGTCAGGAGCTATTAAAAGTCACGGTTACACCTTTCAACCTTGAATGTTCTTGTTACCAACAACCTCCTTGTGGAAAAAGGTTAAGTCTGACTCCGGTGTCCTTGTGTGCTGTACTATGACACCCTAAAACATGCTGTGGATCTCAGCAGTGCTCTTGCTGACCCGTGGCAAATGTTTGAAATGAATTCCGCTGTTAAATTTTGACTGGGAAAAAAAAAAAGCTCACCGCTACCGCAACAGACAAACTCCCCAGGTCATGTGTCGAGTGCAGACGGCATGTCAGCTGGGAAAGATTTTGAGCCATCTAAGAATGACCCGATTCGTTATCAGTGTGGGATACGGCTAGCTGTCTGTGGTAGGTCTCACAGGAGATTTTACTGACACCATCACCCCCGCAGAAAGTTGATGTCAGGCCCTGGTAGGTGTTCCTCTGCTGTACGTCCTAAATAGACCCTTAATTCAGGACACTGACACTATCAAAAGGGGCATGGAGTCCGGTCCCATCACAGCCTGCTAGCGATTATGAGGATGCCGTTGGAAAGCACTAGCTGCAAATGTTTTTTATATATTTTAAATAAAACATTTCTTTCAAACCATGTGGTCAGTATTTCTAGCTACGCTACACATTGAAGGTACTATGAAGTCCCAGGTGGGTAAACATCACAATAATGTAGATGCCCTGCCTTGGTCCCAATGATCTCTGCCACTGGCGGAATTTAGTTGGCAAGAAGGAGGGACATTGTAGTCAGTGGTGGCAGCCGTCCAGGCCATTGTGACAGCAAGGCCACTGGTAGGGCATGTTACTAAGACCCTAAAGTGTCTGTAGCAACAATAATGTTGAGGTCTCTGCCACAGAAACCCGTGATCTGAGCTCTGCAAGAAAGGAAAGGGGCTGGCTTAACGGAGCAAGTGGTCATCAACGTTTTAACGGCTGTGGACTATTGCACGGGAGAATGCCGAAGGTCAGCCCCCCAACCATGAGGATGTTTGTGCACCCCAGGATCCTTCTCTAAACCACACAGCTAATGGCCTGAATTACAAAAGACAAGGCAAGTGTACGGCATTGTGAAACTGGCTGCCCTTTTAAACGAACCTGCAAGACTGAGACAACCATCTGTCACTGCTTCTGCTGTGATGCTGGATTCATATGTGGGAGTTAAACTGCCTCACCCTTTCGGATGATTCATGTCCCATTGGTTGACCTTGTCTTCAGCATGCACCCTAACCCCTGAGCTCCAACAAACTCATTTCCTGCAGTACATAAATTAGAAGATCATATCCTATTGGCTCACTCCGGAGCACTTGCAGCATAAGCAGATCTATGCCTCCCAAATTTCTGATTGCCAGTTCCGGGCATGGGAGTCAGTCTGCATTCAGCCCCCGATGCCCCTCGTAGTTGGAGAGCAGCTGGAAGGGCTTTCCACGATCGGAAGGCTGTGAGAACCCACTGAGCCACCATATGTTCTCCTGGATTGGTTCAGCAAGGTGGTCTTCTGGTTGCAGATGGTCAACCAAGCAATGGACAGTTGTGTTGCACACTGGGACTGTCTGGGATCGTACGTAATTAGCCAAATCTGGTGGGGGGGGGCATGATTGTGTCACACTTCTCCTGCTGATTTACTGTGATGAGATATTTTGCTGAGTGGTTCAACCTGCATGGTTGCATGAATAGATAGATGGACACTTCAGCTGCAGCCACCCACATCGTTTTCCCACTGGAGTAATTGATCAGAACTGGCCTTTTATACACTTTCATCCAGGGCCAGCTCTGGGACTTTTTTTGTTAAGGTGGGGCATAAGAGTGACCACAATTCATACAGAGGGGTCAATGATATGTTTTGAAGTGGGCACTGTTTCACTGCGTGAAAAGGAAGAGCTGTAAATGAAAGGATATCTCACATTAGGATATTAATGCAATACACACGCTTTGATAGAGATTTTTTTTTCTTCTTTTGAAGATTAATTTCTTGGGTAGAAAGTGACAATGCAATTATGCTTTTACGTGTTAAATTGTTTTGAAGTCAAATGCAACGAAACACACTGATTTAGGAACAGTCTGGGTTATTGACCCTAAAGATTAGCAGCATGGAGAAGGAAAAGAGGGACAATTCATGGAGTGCCTCACAACAAAGACTTTAATAAACGCAAAGAGAACACAAGGGGGAACCAGAAATGAAAGGGATCACGAGGGGCAAAACCAAAATAGGAAAAATAGGAGATTACTAAAAGTAACCGCAAAGTAACACAACTAGGGACCAGAGCAAAACTGGGAGCTCGCCTGGGAAGCAACAAACTACAATGACTCAATGAGGAATAGAACTAAGGCAGGCACTTAAACACTGATAATCAGACTAGACGGGAAAGACATGAGAATCATAACAAATAACCAATCACGAATGATGTGGGACAACAAGGAACAGGTGAGGTACATTTCGTAATCAACACAGAGAGGTCAATTAACAGATACGGAAAAGGATCATACAGTAAGGAAAACCAAAACTAAGAAAACCAAATGAACATGGATAAAAAAACAACTGTAACTGAAATGTCAATGTTAATGTTAAACCAAGAGAACACAAATTAACCAACATTAAATAATGATTTAAGACTGGCTTCTGACCAGCCTTGAACCCACAACCCAAAGGGGAAGTAAGAACAGTAGCCAACCACTAAGCCACAGACCAACCCAAGAAGCTAAAAAAACACACGAGATACTAAGGGCTACAAGAAAGAGAAGGGAACAAGATGACCAGTGACACCTGCTGGCCAAAAGGGGACAAGACACATTGGGGCAGGGACAGATGGCAACCAAGCCTGACAATGAGGAAAAAGTTTTCCTTAATATAATTTAAGCATCCCACCATTTTAATGGCTCATTTCCTCTAAAGTTATTTATTCAAATTTATTAAAATTATCTCATGGTCATTGGGGATAACTCATTATTTTACAGCTTTTCAAGGATATACAGTATTTGAAATGGCACACAGCATGGAACCGCAGTGTCTGAGGTTATTTAATTATACCGGTAAGTATGCTGTTGGTCCCCCTGAAAGAGGGATTAAATTTGATACTGAAACCACTGTTCAGCCACATGATGATTTTGATTTCCATTCTTCCTTGAGCAAATTCTGAGGCAAATTCTCAATGTTTATTAAATATTCAATCAATGGATTACCAGAGGGGATTTCTACATGCACGTAATTTAAGTGCCAGATGTATCTATTATAGTTTTTTTATTTTCTGGATGTATTCTCTTCATGTACTGATACATTACTACTCAGTTCACCCACAGCATTGTAGAATTACTTGAATCTCTTTCTAAAACCAGACGTCTATTGTATTCGCTCATTGGCTACCATTGGACACCCTTGATGTATTTTACTCATGTTTCCATAGTGTCAAGAGGTTTGGAGTTGCAATATGTCATTTAAATGGCAATCAGCACACATATCATAAAATAAAAGCTACTGTAATACATTTTTTTGCTGTTTTCAAGACCATGAGGAGAGATAAGCACAAAAAAATATGCTATTATTATAATTTCAGAATTATTCAGTTCTTATGATTCTGACTAAAATACGCCTTAGCATTGTAAAAGCATTTTTTAAGATACTGGTTTTTAACTCTCATTGCTGGGGCAGCTTCACGACACTGTAAACTTGCCCACTGTTAGCTAGATTTGTAATGCATCCCATGGTGCAGAGCACCATCCCATGCAATTTACTATTTTCCATCTATATCTGCCCGGACCCTTGAGATGCAGGCGAGCGCTGAAGATTAGGACATGCCTTTGGAGCTGCCGTCCTGTGAACGAAGGTCATCGGGAAAGTTTTCAGGAAGCAAGGTTCCAAGGTTTTACCAGGAGACTCTCGCACCACTCTGATTCAGAATAGCGCTCATCTGTAGCTGACATTTAAGGTGCCTTTTTCGTCAGAGGCTGAAAGTTTCTTTCACATTACCAGCAACTGGTCAACAAAATAACACCAAGTAAAATGGAATGTGCCACAATCTGATTTAAATAGCAGATTATAAATGCCCTGAACTGGGAAATGTGCATTATTTTCATTGCAGACCCATTCTCATGCTGGTCCTTCAAGTTTCAATTTAAATGCATGGAGGTGAGTATAGTTGATCTCAAATCTACTCTTCTAAACATTTTAAGAAAAAATGTTTTAAATGTGCAAAATGGAAGCTGTTACATGGATGTGAGATGGATTAGATTTCCAGTTCTTAGACATACTTATCCACAAAACTGGGAATGTTGGGTTAGTTTTTCCTCTCCAGATGTAACTGTGTGGAAAAAATATTGGACCAGTTGGCTGTCCTTTTCTCCTTTTTTTCTCCAAACAGAAGCTGGGCTGCACAGTGCAAATCATGGTTCAATCCCGCCCTGTCATCTGCCAATTGTTTATATAACCAGACACATACTGCATACGAAATCCGTTCATATTCGGGACAGTAAGATGCATGAAGGGTCCATGTGCTTTTAAAAGCACCCAGATACAAGAAATCGGTAATATGACCTGACTGTTTCATTTATATTCCTGTTCAAGTTATGTTGCTGTTATGAGAGTAAATTGCAGAGTATTACTGCTTATGCAACACAGTAATGCAAATTGATGTTTTAAATTACCTCCATCAGAGGCAATGGGTGTTCAAGCATGAAAGACATGTCAAAGGGTAGGAGACGTCTGACACCTCATGATTACTCGTTAAGTTCCCTCTCAGATATTTTGACCAGAATGAGCCTATTTGAAAACTAATCATGATTCTTGTTCTTGTGTTATTTTAATCATATAAAGATTAAACATTTGTGATCACCAGCTTCATCAAGTCAATGAAGAGCATTAACATTTTGACAATCGGAATGTGGAGCCAGATGTAAACATGTAATATGGCAGGAATTAGTCTTTTAAGGTCCATTTTCCCGACAGATGTTTTTCATCCCTATTGAAGGACTTTGCTGAAACTAGTATTTTTTCTCCCTTTGATTGCAAGAACTAGCATTTCAGACGAAGTCAAAGATATATAAATTCATGGTATAATGGGAAATAATACCATGACGACATTACTGTACTTCCAAATATATGTGTATATATTTTACAATATTTATCACTGGAAAATGTTTCGGGTTTCTTACACAGAGTTGTAATTTTGATTGACATTTTAACAACTTAATTAATGAAGCTGGGAAAGATCATTTAAAACAACAAATCCAGCTGCACAGAATTTTTCAAAGAATGCAAGACCACAGCACATAGGACCACTGTCAAGTATTTCCATTACGAAGCATTTTCACACTTGTAAAGGTAGTGCTTATACAATACAATGTGTGTAGCACAATATGTTCTATACAATCACTGCAGAATGTTAGGGAACAATGCTGCAGATGCCTGACTCTGCATGTACTGTTAAGTACAGAAACGAGGGATGATCCACGGAGCAGCTCACAACAGGCTTTATTAACAAAACAGAACACAAAAGGGGAAAACCAGAAAATAATTGGACCACCATGTGTCATGAACAAAACAGGAAAAATAAGACCTAACTAAAAGTACCCACAAAGTACCACAAGTAGGGAACAGAGCAAAACTTGGAACAAGATTGAGAAATGACTACACCTACAAACAGACTATAACAACTACAATGACTGACCGAGGACTAGAAAAACCCCAGGCACTTAAATTCACTGAATACAAGGGGCAGGTGTGGGCTATAAAGAACTATGGGCAACGAGGAGCAGGTGAGGTCAATTAACATACAACAGGTAAAAACTCCAAGGGAAACTAAAACAAGGGCAACTAAACATGATGCAGGGAGCAACACAAGGGGGTGTAACTGGAATGCATACACATAATAACCCAAGAGTACATAAAACACATGTTAAACACAGAAAGAACAACTAGTTGGGCTAGCTTCAAACCCACAACAAAATAGAGTCTAGATGAACACCAGCTGCTTAGCCTGTTAAGCCACACAGCAGCCTGGAAACACACTAGGGACTACGGGGCTACAAGGCAGAGAAGGCACCAGGATGGCCAGAGACACCTGCTGGCCAAATGGGGACAAGACACATGGGACAGGCCCAGATGGGCACCAATCCTGACATGTATAAACCTAGGCTGCAGCTCCTTTTGGATCGAAAGACCCAGAACAGTGAGTGAAAAAGGCTTTTATCCCATCTAGATGTTGCTTTCTGCAATACTCCCCAATCAAAGCAATTTGAGATTCCTACAAATCCACTTGTTTGAACTTTAAATCATTATTCAATTTTTGCATACAATAAATATGATTTTTCTTAAAATGAAGGAACTTGCCCAAAAATATAACTAATCAAATGAAAGACACAGGCTATTTGTGAGGGAAAAAAATGTGACAGTACATCAAGCAAATAAATATGGTACATATTTAATATCATATCTCATTTGACAGCGTAGTGATTTCAGAAGTGAATCCCGGAGAGGACAGGCCAATATTTGAGTTCTAGGGGGGATTTTGTATGTTGTCCAAAATGAAGTTTGAATACAAAATCTAATATCTGGTGAATAATTCATGTGTTCTGAGCTTTGGTCAGCCTTCTTCAGCTCAACCTCGGCTACAGGGAAATGTCCAAAGGCAAAAGTAAAACACATCTCACACATGGTCCATGCATACCCCATTCACCATAATAGTTTATATAACATTCTTTTGTTCTCATTAGTTACACAAAAACAGCTGTCACACTCACAAGTAGATGAAAGCAGAAATCCACCAATATCACCCGACTCAGTAATTAATGGAACTCAATTCTAAGTATATCTTTTCCCCTTTCACTGTCCAGATATCATGCAATTTTCCAACTCCACAAAATAACTGAATTTATTCATACAAATGAAAATGGTAGCGCAGCATTTTTCAGCAGGAGAAAAAGAAACGGCTGGGCCTCAATGTATGTTACACTGAATGGCAATTTATCATACATTCTGTGTATAGCAGGAAACTGCATACAGTATAGAAAAAATAACAAATATTGTCCCTTGATAAAACAGCACATATTTATTGTATCAGTGATGTGAAGTAAGTAAATAAATAAAACAGCCGCTGTATGAAAAGTATGTCATATTGAGCCTAGAATGTGTGATATATAGCAAGACGTAATAGAAGTTATTGATATTCAATTAAATAAAAGATAAAGACAATGAACTTTTTATTAGTCAGCATATGATTTCTTTTAATGTGTTATCTTCGTTTTGCAGCTGCAGTACAGTTTTTCATGTCATATTGCCTTGAAACAGGCAGCCAAGAAAACTTTGTGATTTCAAGTGTTGATGAGTGCAGTTAAACTGTTTCCAGTCACAGATGAACTGCTGAATGGTTCTTGACTCGCTAACTCCTCCTGACAGATTCATATGTAAAAGCACAGATACACAGGCATGTAGCTCCACTACTTAAATGTCATCTTTGACATCTGTAAAGGTCCCAACAAACATTAAATGTTTAAGGAATTACACTGTGAATCCAGTAGAATATCTATATCAAAAAATAATGAGGGGCATAAAAAAGAGAATTTGTGTTGTGCACATCAGTTCAATTTGTGTGCATCCTGGCCTGCATAGTACACATATTATATACAAATATATAATAAATTTTAGCTACATCATATATGTTACTTTGACTTTCAAATGCTAATCTTCTTTACTGATGCATTTTGTCTGTGTTTGGCATATGCGGCATAATGTTCAGACCCCTTGGCTAATCAAATTGTTTCGATGCAGATGCACCTGCAGTTCTGGCATTGACTATGTGGCCTCAGCTGAATTCTGTTAGGTGTCTTATATCTGACAACCTAAATTTAACTCATCTTTGTAGCTGTGTTTGTAATTGTGAATTACTATCATGTTAATATTCTGTATCATCATCTTCATACCACTTCTCCTGGTCAGTGTTGTGATAAATGAATAGCAGATTAGTACACACTTTCCAGATTCTAGTTCATTCTAGGGATATCCCAATACCAGTTGGGAGATATAATCCCTGCAGTATGTCATGGGATTTCCCTGGAGTTTACAGCCAATGACAGGTGTTCTTTCGGGAGCCAACCAGGTGGCATCCTTCTAAGATGCCCAAACCTCCCGTTGATCTGAAAAAGCAGTGGCTCGAATTCAAAGTTCCTCCAGATCTACAAACTCCTCATCATGTCACAACGAGAAAATCTGGCCTGCAAAGATACCTGGTTTCTGCGGTATGCCCTCTAGATCCTTGTACTTTCAGTCATTACCCATGGCTGAGGAGAGGGACATAGACTGACTGGCTGTCAGTGAGTTCGGTCTGACAGCTCTGAAGCTTCCTCTTCACCATGGGCCACAAAACTGTGGCTACCATCTACCTGTCAATCTTAGCACCACTCAAGATCCTGAAGTGCTTAAACTCTCACCCCATGGACAGACTCTTTCCTCCTGACATGAAACAAGCAATCAACTCTTTTCATGGCCTTGAATTTGCAAATCATCATACCCACAGCACTGAAACATTCATTCTCAATGTATCGATACTTCATTGATCCCTGTGGGGAAATCATCTTCGCACTTCCCTCAACTCTCAAGTCTTTGTAGAGTAAGCTGCCTACAAAGGGCTGCCACCTGTAGAAACGCCCAGGTAGCTGGGGTTTAAGGGCCGTGTGCAGGGACCCACAGATGTACTGAGGCTGGGTTTGAACCGGCCTCCTTGTGATTACAGGCACACAGGCTTTGCCCACTGAGCCACACACTGCCCATTACGATATCCCCCTGTAGCTAGACACACAACCTCTGTTCTTTCTATTTGCGGTTTACTCACCTAGCATGCAGCATTAAAAAGGGGCAAGTTTTCAGCATCTTCTCCTAGGCTTGTTGGGCTTTTTAGAACACTAGAATCACACAGGCCCTTCCAGCACGCCAAGGTCCTGATCCTGTGAAAAATATATATGTATATTTATTTATTTATATAGAGCACCCTGCAGCCTGAATCAGTGGTCACCAGTCTTATCTGCAAAGGGCCAGTGTACATGCAGGTGTTAGAGATAACCTTTACGTCAGTGAACCCAGGTGTGAGGACTCTTCAGCCAATCAGTCCTCTAATTAGTAATCGATTCGTTTTCTATGTCCATTTGGGGGGGGGGGGGGGGGGGTTTACAAAGCAACCGCCACGTCCCCCCACTTGGGG
>JAABNY020000032.1:12796346-12807361 GCA_015164015.2 Brevimyrus niger
GGGGGGGAGGGCGGGGTAGGGAGGGGGGGGGGGGGGGTGGGGTGGGGGGGGGGGGGGTGGGGGGGGGGGGGGGGGGGGGGGGGGGGGGGGGGGGGGGGGGTATCCAAAGCACACACCATTCACTCACACATGGGGAACTCCAATTAGCCTTACCATGTTTTGGACTGTGGGGGGAAACCAGAGTATCCAGAGGAAACCCCATGACAACAAAGGGAGACCATGCAAACTCCACAAGCGGGGCCTTGAACCCAGGTCCCAGAGGCATGAGGCACCACCATGCTGCCCCCTAATTAGTAATCTAATTAGGGAATTGCAGCAAAAACCTGCATACACAGTGGCCCCTTCTGGATAAGATTGTCCACCTCTAGCTTAAATATACTGCCAGGATATAGGCCAATATTGAAGGAGGCATCCAAAGCCTTAAACAGGACCTCTACACACACTGGGACACATTTTTGCAATCACTCTGTAAACCTATTCCCTGTTCATGTGCTCAATGATTGTGAAATGAGATTAGAAATGAGAGAACAGACAACATTAAAAAAAAGTATTCACTGCTACCACATAATGAAATTCATATGATGTGTAATCACCGCAGATTAATTAGACTAGAACTTAATGGCAAACTATTTATAGTGTCCAGTCACCGTATTTCACAATGCCCTTTACATGAGAAGGTGGGCTGTGGTAATTATTTGCGTTAGTTAATTGTGAAAAAGTTCTCACTGTGCTGTCCGGTCACATGTTCCTGCAGGCGTGCCCATTCTATGTTCACAGAACGAGTGTGGGGGGGGGTTCAAGACAGGGAACGAAGATGACAGAAGAAGCAAAGGAGCAAGGGAGTGAAAACTAACGTTACAAAGTTACCCTGTGAATATAGAAGATGGGCAGTGCTGTAGCGGGACAGCCTCATCCATTAGGCTTCAGCTGTTTAAGTGCCCTGGGTTCCTTCCACTGAATATCACCCCTGAGATCCCTGCAGTGCTGGTCATATGCCGTTCATCCTAAAGATGATTAAAAGGAACAGTGTCACATTTCCACACCATATATATAAAGAGATTGATTTGGTTATTCGTGTAATCCCTTCAGACTTTGCTGGAGTTGGCATATCATATATTGTTTATTTGCTCAGCAGCCCTGAAAACTTCTTTTTAAACTGAAACATTTTTGAAGACCCTCTGTAGTGATTGACAGTATGGCAGTGCGATCCTTACCCAATGTAGCAAGCATTTGTGATTAATTATACATATTGCGATGCTTCTTCCTCTCACAGGTACCATAATTAATGAATTGCCAATTATATGCTTCTGTGAAAATTATGTTGTGAGGCATCTGAGGTCTGGATAGGATACCAGTACTAAATGCACAGTGAGGGCAGAGTAAAGATACACAAACACTAAGGGAACTGGGACTCAGACCCATACTTCTGGAGGCTTGAGTCCACAGCCCTACCTAGCAAATCAGTATGCTGCTTATTATTCACAGTACTGAAAAGTAGTTAATCCAAATACAGTTTTTGTCACAATCATGTTTCTTGGAAGTTGCCCTTTTTGGTTTACTTTGAACTGCTAACTAGTACAAAAGAGAGATTAAATAAATTAAATTAGATGATTGATTATTTAAAAACACCACTTAAGTCTGTAAGAGGTATTAAAAACCTGTTTATAGAGCAGTCCTCCGCAAATAGCATTTGGAATCCTTGTTGTCCAACCGTAAAAATCTTATATTACGGCAACAAATGTAGTGGAAAATGAAATCAACAGTAACCATGTAGCAAGTGATCATTAGGCTACAGAATGCTACAGTGTGAAAATAATGAGTGAGAGATCGTTGTTTGAGAGGTGCTGTTCACACCTCCTCGGAAAAAGGCACATATGTTGTGTATTAGTGCTTGGATCAAGAAAGGCTTGTTTAAGTTGAATGCAGTATTGCTTAGCTTAATAACTACTTATTGTTGTTATTGGATTCAGTCCTGTTTATCCAGTACAGAGTTATGGTGAGACTCCGCAGGCCACTAGGCAGGGGATCACTCTGGATGGGATGGAAGTTACTTCCTGATATAATATCTAAAAGTATCCTTCAAACTTGTTGGAAATGTAAAGAGTTCAGAGGATCGACTGAATCCTATCTTATAAATTATCCATGAGCATTTCTTGTTTCTGCTGCATTTCATTTTTGTAAAAAAAACCAAAACATTTTATGTCATGTCACAAGACATTCAGTATCTCAGTGTGGAAAATCCATTCCATTATCTTAATTAATAATCTTTCTGTCATTAATTGAAATGAGTTGGACTCATAAGACCTTGCCTTTAGGCACTGCAAGTTCTCACTAATTTATCTGTACTGCCTTTTTCTGACTGAACGTGTTTTACTTTTTTGTGTTTGGTATTCTGTTTATTATCGGATTATGTTCTGACAAAGGTCACTGTCTACCATCACATATTTTGAAATGATTATTATAAGTGGGCGCACAGCTTCAGGGCCAGGGACGGGTTCTGTTGTGTGTGGAGTTTGCATCTTCTCTCCAAGTCGTGTTGGTTTCCTCCAAGTTTCTCGCAAGACGTGCAGTTTAGCTATCTGGCGTTTCTAAGTGGCCTGTTGTGCATGATCGTGAGTGTGTGTTCCCTGTGATGAAACATGGAATGCCACATGGTTCCACTTCAGCCTTAGAACCCACTTTCTTGCATGGCCACTAAGTCGCGACCCAATTTTTACAAAATTTTGAACCATACACCAATAATCCATAAAATGTGCCGACTGGTAATATTTGCCACACTAGACATTCCAAAAGTCCGATATGAAAATAATATTTTTTTAAAAATGAGTCCTTAAACCACACACTGCTTGACCCACTGAAAACAGTCCCACCACCCACTTTTGGATCACGACACACAGGCTGAGAAACACTGATCTTTATTGTGTCCTGGCTTTGTGCCCTAAGGTAGGATCCAGGCCCCTTCAGGCACCATGATAACACTTTGGAAGATGGATGAATGGAATTTTATAACCTCAACTCTGCTAGCATTGCAGAAATTCACTAAATCAGAGTGCCTAATTGTAGTTCTCATTTCTCATATATTAGTATGTCCTTTGAAATATAAGCCAATCACAAATATGCCCCACCTCGCCTTGGACTGCAGCAATGTGCTTCTGTTGGGAATTGGCAAAACTCTGGCCCCCTCTCTGTCAATCGACGTGATGTCAGTGATTTTTTTTTTTTTGTTTTTGTTAAATGAATCAGAAGTGTAGAATCAGAGACGGAGCTTGTGTTCCATTTCATTTGATCAGCATTGATTGTAATTATCCTAGGGAGCATGAACTGATTTGTCTGCATGCCACCAGATGAGGGCTTCGGGATTGAAGGTGCATTCGGCGGGTATAACTCTACACACCGTCTCGGGAACTAGCCCTCAGAATACCACCCGTATCGATCGCTCCCCACACAAATCGACAACTGAATCATTTGTAAAGGAATGCATAAGTAGCAGAAGTTGCTGCCAAAACGCACTCGTGTCCAGCACGCAGAGCGACCTTTTTGCTAAATGAACTCATCAGTGGTTCAGTGAGTCAGGCTCTCCATTTTCTGGATCCCTGCAAAAGCTCAGCATCTCTAAGTGAAATACAGAGCTACAGTAATCAATCCCACACCCTTTTTTTTGTTGTAATATTTCCTTTAACCCAGTGTCTCCCAATCCAGTCCACAGGGACCCCCAGCCGGCCCATGTTTTTCCTCCCTCTGAGCTCCCTGCCAGACAGTCCACATTTTTGGGAGTGGAAACGTGGACTGTCTGTAGGACCCTGAGGACCTTCTCTGCTCTAACCTCCTATGCATATGTACTGGTCCAGCCTCTGGCTGAAGATAAAAGCTGTATTTTTTTCTACTTCTGTCCTCAGAGAAGGGACTCACACTGACTTATTAATTATTACAATTATTAAACAAACTGTCATTGAACTATTTCAACACAGCCAGCAATGGCAGCATGATTAAGTGGTATTTTATAAGAAATGGTTTATGTCGCCTGTCTGTATTTATTACTACATACTCAGCGGCCACTTTATTGGGCAAATAAATACAGAGTAGGAAGCCTTGTAAGCTCACACTTTGGATGGGAGGTCAGTCTGTTGCAGGGCAAACACTATGGATAATTTAGTGGTGTCATTGGACCAGTGTTTCCCAATCCTATCCTTGGGTACCTACAGTCAGTCCATGCTCCCTCTGAGCTCCCTGCCAGACAGGAGGTGGGAGGGAGCAAAAATATAGACTCTCTGTGGGTCCCCCAAGACCGGATTGGGGAACACTGCATCGGACAGTTGGAAGAGACCCGCATGAACAAAGAGAGGATATGCAACCTCCACATACAGTAAGCTCGAGTGGGAATAAAAGCCACAAATCTGGAGGTTAGAGGATATTGTGCTGCCCATGAAGCCGCTACACCCAGGCAAATGATAAACAATAATAATAATAATAATATAACATTTGAGCTAGCCAGATTGCTATAGCTAAAGTCATGGTAAATTGGTAATCAATGGATACTAGTAAATGGTATAAGTGAAAAATGTATAAGATCAAGTGGAAATCTAGATCTGTCATCTTAATTCCAGTGTTTATATTAAAAATGTTAGAAGGTCCATGAAGTTCTTAACCAAAAGCATTATTATTGTTTATGCATCAGTGCACTGGAGGTTTTAATGTTGTATTTATTTATAAACACTAATTTACTGTAATTAGGTGGAGGAAAAATAGTACACATATTAATACAACACTGACTCCACCAGATGTCCCTGTAAAAACAGTGGTATTGGTTTTAACAATTGCACGTATTCATCTATTTTTTTTTTTTTTTTATGCCCACCACCACCCCCCCTCTTCGGAGGACAACTTCATTTTACATTAAATACAAGTGTACACAGTGTGGCCGCTCCGAACACAAAGGGTGGGATACAGAAACAACAATAAGACAACGTATTCATCTAGATTTCAGTCCTGCTGAAATATTCTTGTTAGTATGATTGAAATTATATTACATTCATATGTAATGATGTTTACGGTAGGATGAAATCATGTGGTTCTATTACACAAAGTAAGCTTTACCTGGCTGGTGTGAAGGTATACTGTAATGTACATTTATACAACAGTAGGCAGGGTGTGCTTTAATTTCTGGTGAATGTATAACTGCATGAACATTGTTATCATATATGCACAGAGATTTATATAGTGATGAGGTCTGTGAGTTATAATTTGTTATTATACTCTGCAGTCAACAATTTTATATAGACACTGAAGGTCAGTTAATTCACAGGTCTCATAAAGCTTGACTTTTTAATGCCTGATTTATGAGCAAACTTTAGGGAAGGGAAACAAATAATAGCCTGCATTTGTAGTGATCTTAGCAGAATAGCCTATAAACAAACAAAACGTTATATGCAGCAGGCTGGGCAATGACACCCGTAGGTAAGAGCATGTGACAGTTGATTAAATGCAAATGTGAATGTAAATGCAATCCGCCTGATGAACAAAAGTAGCAGATAATGGGCTCTTATTGCAAATGCATGTTTATGTGTCACTGCAGCACTTGCGATTGTAGAGGAGACTCGCCGAACGGCGACACGGTGAAGGAGAAGCTAACAGGCTCAGGCAAGTTATAATTGCGTCCCAGCTGCTGTCGCCGTCAGCGCTATGATGCCGGCATGTGTTTTTGTAAGCGCAGTCCGCACACACCCGTATGGTACCCCATATCTGCCCAGCCTCTCGATGGTGGGCAACTGCTGGTGTCCGCAGACATTTGGGGAGTCGCCATCTGCAAGGACAGCAACAGCATATGACAGGCTGTGCCAAAATGTTAAAAAAAAAAAACAAAATAAATAAAATGACTATGTCTATGGACTGAGGTGCATTGTATTTCCAAACACGGAGGGTGCATAATTAAAATATGTTTGGATTCATATCATTGTGCCACAAGCTATGAACATTTATTCCAATCTATCCACCTACCCACAATCTCTGTTCTGTAGTAGTTACAATGTCGAGTTGTTTTCATTTTCTTTGCATGCGCACAAAGGTAATTGATATCAGTACCATTTTGGCAGCTTTCACACTTGAGATGAGAACAATCAGAAAAGAAAAAAAAATGAATGTTTAAGTGAGGCAGTTTCTATTAAAAAATGATCCATATGAGGATGGCAGATGCGTGGAGTCAGGATTTCGGTCCAGGTCACCGTGCTTCAGTGATGCTTACATGAATCCTCGACTGCTCCTGTTCTGGTCACTAATGAGAGCTGGCATTTCCCTAATGTGCATTTATAGAGGTTGTATGGCTAAAACGAGAGTGTCAGGCTTTGCGGGAATCCAGATTATTCAGAAATACCTTGTAATAATAGTACCGGGTAATACGAGCAAATTTCCTAGAAGCAATTAGGGGTGTTCTGACTTTTCAGTGCAAGTACAGACATCCTTCACATTTAACCTCTTGACTGAGCCGCAGGTGTGAAGAGAGGGGGCTTGACATGTACATTTGTGTGGATTTGCCCCTTTAATTGGCACGGCTGTTGCACAATTGAATTTTTGGTACAACCGGGCCAAAAGGTCTTGCCAGAAAAAATGTTATGGTTGTACATGTTATAAGGTCCTTAATTAGCTGTTCTTTCACTGGACATCACCAAGTAAACCACATGGGGGCAGCTTGCTGGTCTTCAAGATCTTCAGCTTGGCATCAGACAGACAGTGGTAATGGTGCTTGGATGAATGTGCATGCAGGTGAATTTTTATATCACTCTATCATTATGCTTATAATAATATATACTGTATTATGCTTAATTAAATTTTATAGTGATCTAAATCCATTTATTTCATACATTATTTTGTAGCATATTATTTAAAGTATTTTAAACATTTTTGTATCAATGATAGCTCTCATTGTTATAACGATGATGATAATGATGATAATGGTGATTATGATGATTATTATCATCCTTGATACATCCGTTTTCCATAACTGAGTATTCAGAGTTTATCTGAGGACAGGCAGAGCATGAGGCATGGAGCACTGTGGACACGGACACACAAACACACACACACACAGTTTGCACACACACAGTGCACACACACACATATTTAGAGTCACAGATTTTCTTGAAACACATGGTTGTATTAGGGGGTCACACTCCACATAAACACAAAGGGAGGAGGACAAGGTTCAAAACCCCTGAGTGCTGGGACTTCTGACTGAGCCATCGTTCAAACAACAACAATAATAAAAGAATTATTATTATCATCATTAGTAGTAGTAATAGTATTATTAATAAGAGAGTGACAATAACTAAGTAGCATTAATCTGTGTAAAACCCTGAGTATCAGAAGGCTCCTTTGCCATAAGAGGTTCTGCTCCTCGTTTGTCTCATACTTAGACAGGCATGCCTAAAAGCTCTATTTCTGTCAAGCTCGAGTCCTGTGGGGATGACATTTTAATTAAGCCGTGCCTCCTACCGCAACTGACAGCCAGGTGGCCACCTGACAACAACAGCCACCTTCTGCACGTCTATTACAGCACTCGAGGTAAGTCTTTCTAAATTTTCAGATGGCTCACCTTATTAGCAAATGATAAGCTCCCGGACGAAAGGCGTTTATTATGGTGCGGATACGCAAATATCCTTTGTATCCCCTTTACGTCCCTCAGTGAGGCGTGCGTTTTCATCTGGCCAAGAACAACCTGACAGCTCACTTGTTTTCCTTACAGTCTGGTTTTTGGCATTGTATGCAATCTAAGAGAAACCCCCTAGAAGATTGTGTCACAGAGGTGACAGGGCTAATGCAGATGCACTATAAAACTGGGAAATTGTATAGTCTGCTTTAAAAATAAATAAATAAAAATATTAATAAAAAATATTGTTTAAAAATAAAAAATATATATATATTGTGCGTGTGTGTCGGCCCACAGGCTAATACTCCCCTTTCATTCTGCTGATGTTCACGGCCACACTCATGAGGTAAAACTGTGGGATTGAGAATCAAACTCTGCATATATTAGATAACAAATTCACATCCTTGTGATAATGCACTCGCATATTCCTGGAGTGTTGACAGTTTAGCAATTGATAACATTTCTTTATGAGAGAGCTGTTTTTAAATAAACAATAGCCTTTTTAAAGTTTACATTTTTATTTATTTAACAGATGCTTTAATCCAAAGCCATATACATTATTGGGAGAAAACAATGTCAGATAGTCCCGGAGCAATTGGGGGTTAAGGGTTTTGACCAGGAGCCCAATAGTGAAATCGCTCCACTAACCAGAGGATTTGAACCAACCACCTTCCGATCACAGGCAGAGCATTCTAACCTCTAAAATTTAAGACGTTTGACAGTTGAGTAAGAGGATCACTCTGATTTCTTGACCGGTGATGGCGCCACCTTGCGTATCCCTGTTTGTTAATGTTTTGAAACGTTTTTGCCAGTATTCAGTCACAGTAGCTGTACCCATATCCAGAAGAATAATGCGAAATCAGTAGGCGAAGATTATTTCTCAAGTTTTTAGTTTAAAAAAAAAAAACAGGTTCCAAGCAGTACATGTCTGGGAGGTTTAAAGCCGCAGGAGTGGACAAGCGATGAACGGAGATTCGGTAAAGCTCTCTATTTTTGACAGCTATCAATCTACCGGTCTCAAACCTGTCAGGCTGCACCAAAACCTTCTGACATTGTTTTGTCCATTTTGACAATTGATGATCAATAATATTATTTTAAAAAAGAATCATCAGCTATACTTACAGATTTGGTTTTTTTTCTTGGTTTAGAAAGTTGGGGTTGTTTTTCTTAAGTGCTAGAGGAATTTATTCCATTCCCTTGTACTTACTGTAGCCCTCCCTACGAATTTGTCTTATTCTCTAAATATAGTCACTTATGTAACTTAGGAATATCAAAAATATATCTATTCATCTTATCTGTCCTCATTTCCCTGTCAGCATTGCTGCTCATCTGTTTGGTAAATTTATTTACAGCATCCGTACTGTCAACTCACAAATAGTTTCTCTGAAGAAACATACAGGAAAACCAAGCTAAAGCCAACCTGCTGTGTGTGTAAATACTAACTGAGATCAAATGATCTGATCAGTAAACATCACGTGTAGACCACAAGACAATTCTAACGCTCCTACGCTTCAGAGGTCATCCTGTGAAGGAATGACTATGTTATTCAATAATTTCAAGAGTTGATATAGTGAAGATTGCACTGATGAGCTTTCCAGCCACATTGATACCCAGAAAGTTCATTTATGTTTGTAAGTAACAGTATGTGTCAGATATGTGAAAAAAAATGTCAAACACCCTAATTTGAACCAACAGCTTATCATGTCTACCTGGGGGGTATTCCATGAATGTAGCTAAAAAAAAGCCAGACTTAGTGACTTAACAAAATATAAAAATATCTTCCTGATCAAAAATATCTTCCAGTTCATATTATTTTAATGGGTTTCATTGCATTTCATGTTTGACCTTTGTAATATGGGTATGCTGTTACTTTATTTTGGAATTAATTGGAATTCTGAGATATGATTTTAATAAGATTTATTGTAGTTATTACATAACATGAGTAATGAGAGCGCGGGATATCATCTGGTGGAACGATATTTTGGGAATCATTTCCCACATGTAGGAAGTTCTTTGGGACAATGCTTAAATAATTGAGACAGTTAACCTGATCCAGAGCAGACTTGTTCACTTATCTAAGTTACCATGATACTGTAGCTCAGCGGGGATTCATTTAAGACACGTTGATAGAAAGGAACTCCCACTTAAATGAGCCAGACTTGTCAAAATAAGTCAGACTTTCCCTTAATCCAGCTTCATGGAATACCCCCCTAGAAGAACTCAAAAACCATTTGAAATGGTCAGTAAAGACAAACACATCCTGTAGAATCCATATTGTCGAAGAAACTATTAAAATATGAATTTAACCTTCAGAGATGAATCGTTATCTTTCAGACTTGTATCGCTGTGACTCACGGTTTTGCCTTTTCATTGAAGACAGTACAGTATTGTCCTGCATCATGAAACTACACAAACAGCCCATTTATCAGTTTCCCCAGTTGGTCACTCCAACACAAACAGTATTCCTGGATCTTTGCCCAAGGATGAAATATATGGCTCTTCTTATACTTAAAATAACCGGTGAGTTCTCTTTAATATTTCTGCAGCTGTCACTGACAGTAATTGCAGCTTACCATAATTCTAATTGCTGTTTTCTATATGCTAGGGTATTATCCTTTGAACCTGTCTGAAGTTCAAAAGATCATGTCTGCTAATTAATGCAACATACTTCACCTCAGGTTTGTGATTGTGAATTAAATCCAGAGTTAACACTTTGACTAATTTATTTGTTTATTTGTACAACAACTAAGACAAAATTTTATTCTTAATTGGGTGTGTCCAAGTCTCCTGTCCTATGCTGTACTATACAGTGCAGGTTGTATGTGTGACTGTGTCAGGTGCACAGTTTTTTTTTTGTTCCATAAGAAAAATTCTTTTTTTTTTTTATTTAATGGCCAATAACTATCTGAACTGTAAAATACTCTAACTGTCACGAGACCCGACAGACGTGAGGACCCAGAAATGCGGGGGAACGGGCTTTTAATAATAAGCCGGAAAGGCGAGGCAAAAGTACAGCAAGGGACAATCCGAGGTTGTGGTCGAGGGACAGGCGATGGGGTCGTAATCCGTGAAGACGGGTTCAGGAACGGGCACTGGGCTGGGGAGAAGAGATGAAGACACAAGGAGCTGGATCGAGGGTAGAAAGGTACACCAGGGATGAGAGGGCAGACAAAACACTAGAGATCGCTCTGTAATGCACAACGAGAACATCGGCTCAATACTTCGCACTCGAGTGAAGGACTCCCTCCCTCTTATGTAGGTGTTGATGATGAGGAACCCGTAACACCTGTTAAGCCCCTCCCCTCCGGGGCCGTAGGCGTGACAGAGCCCCCCCCTTGACGGCCGCCTCCTGGAGGCCATCTCCGCTTACGGGGAC
>JAABNY020000032.1:12815679-12838608 GCA_015164015.2 Brevimyrus niger
TTTTTAAATTATTTATAATCGTAATTCTGTTTGGAAGTTTATTGTTGTATAGTTGAAATCCCATGTTTGTGTCTTTCCAATTGACCATAAAAGCTGATGCGAACTGCTAAACTTACGATCAGCACACGTGACGTATTCGCTGAGCATTGGCCAATCAAAATCAAGTTCAAGTTTTGAGCGGATACTGAGCAGCTGAAACTGCAGCAATTAGCCAAGTGAGCCGATGCCGTGTACTCTGTGTGCAACGATAGTGAACATGATAAAACACAAAATATTAAAACGTAAAGGAGGAGCCAAGAAGTTGAGAGAGAATAAAAAACAAGCACAGGGAAAGGGCAGGTATGATACAGAGGATCGAAGTTTGTGCCGTGTCAGTCAAACAGTTTCGCCAGGTGAAGTGAGTGAGACGTGCTGTCTTGTCCGTTTTATGGGAGTTATTTATTACAGCCAACTGGCTCGCTTTTGTGTTTCCTGTAGGAAACGTCAGAGCGGTTATTAAGCCTCATATTCGATATTAAATTTTCTGGCTTTAGTACTTTTAGTACTTAGGTGGGGCGTTTGTAATGACAGAATTGTAATGTCCAGTACACAGACAGCCATGCACACAGATTTTTTTGCGCTTCAAACAATTTCGTGATTTGTGCAAAATCGTGTTGATAGCTTTTGTTACTCCCCTTTAAGGGGAAATGTAAAGTTTGAATACAGTTTTAACCTGAAGCTAGCAACGCTGTCTCTCGTTTAAATTCATACATCAATTAACACCATTCGTTATTTACGATAAAACCTGATAAAACAATTAGCATTTTTAATTCATTATTTTTCAATTCATTTTAATAGTAAATAAATTGTATTTATATTCTAATCAGCCATTTTACATGTATATTAAGGATCATGGAAACTGAATTAATACATATACTGTAGATACATACAGTATGTATGTGTGTGTGTGTGGGCTGGTGTGGATGATGCCCAGGGCTCTCTTTATGTCCCAGTCCAACCCTGTGTGTGTGTGTGTGAATATATATATATATATATATATATATAGACACACACACACACAGTATATGTACAATGACAATTAGATGGATAGATGGATAGATAGATAGATAGATAGATAGATAGATAGATAGATAGATAGATAGATAGATAGATAGATAGATCACCATATAAAGAAGGCGTGGCCATGCATGTATTATAATTAATTCATTAAACAAGAAAAGGTGGTTACACCCTCATTGACTCAGGCAAAACATGACGTGGATTTTTTTTTACATTGTGAACCGAAATCTGCAAAAACCCATTTATTTTGAAAGTGAAAATACATTAGTATTATGTACATTAGCATGGACTGAACATTTAGAATATGTTACCAATAAAATATTAATGCAATCAACTGCATAGTCTTCAGAAGCTTATACGCTATAGTGTAGGCTACATCCAGGTCAGGTGGTTCTGTTGAGGACCCCTGACCTGGTGTGCAAATTGTATGTATATATTATACTTGCCAGTATGAGAATACGGCACAAATGGTGTCCTGTTTTAGATCAGAACAAAGTTTTCTCGATCTAACCATTAACATTTCACAATCCACACTAGAATGCAATGCATTCAGTTTTGGTCAAATCAGTGAGGCTAGGAAAGAGGTTTGTGTCAATCCCTCTCTTGCGGAAGCACTACTTCATGACTGCAGCTTAGGATTTTACTCATTTTAATTGAAAGACTTATTTAATTGACCAGTCATTCAGCTTAACTGAATCGCTTGCTAGGCCTGTTGACAGGCAGATGAATCCTGCTAACGATAATGTACTTAATATAAAATATATTCCAGTGCTCACAGAACATCTTAATATGCTTGCTTAACTATAAAAATGTTGCAAATTTATTGGTTTCATAGCAATATCCCATTGACAAGCAATGCTTAGCATATCTGCACATCCACACAGACACTTTCTTTTTATTAAGTGTCATAATTTTTTATTCACTCATATAGTTATGTTCTTGCTATTTTGCAATTATAGTCACTGACTCCCAAAGCACTAATAAATGCAAATTGGTGTTTTATGTTATTGTACAGGTGTCAATAATTAAAAAGCACCCAATGAGACTGTGTGTCAATGAACTTTTTAACTCCGAACAGCTCAATTTGAACTATAATTTGGGTTTCAGTTTATTACTATTTGAAATTTAAATTTGACTTAAAACCAGTTTGTTACTAATGTGATATATATTTTGTAAACAAATAAGGAAATACTTTTTCTTATACAACCAATAAATCTTTCAGGTCCCCTCAAATATCTGGGAATACAATAAAAAAACTAAAAATGTCAAAAGTCTTGTGTTTTGTCTGGTTACTTAACCACAGTTAAGGTTAGGGCTGTGAAGAGGTTAGGGTTATCATGTTGGGATTAGAGTTTTCCCCATTGAAATGAATGGAGAGTCCCCACAAAGATATTATTACAAATCTCTGTGTGTGTGATTTTTTTCCTTGAAATTTTGTGAAAATGTGTGAAGCCCTCTTCCCGTTTACTCAGACGTTTTATAGACAAAATTTCCCACAATACCATACAAAATGAAGGCTTTATAAATTTCTTAAAAATTTGCTTACACACTCCATTCTGAATTTAATTAGGAACTTTCATTTTAAACACATTTTAAATGGCACATCCTTAAGGTTATTCAGGTAACAATCTGTAACTGCAGTGATCTTCACTTTTGCCCCTAATTCCCCTTTTGAAACAAACACAAGTGAGTTTTGATGAGAAAACCCCAGGACTCTGTTTGGCTACAATTACAAGCTGATTATTTGTAGGTCGTCCTCGTAGAGGTAAATGGGATTTGATAAAAGACTATGGCTCCCAGTAATGTAGCTTCCTTCGCTCTATGGCATCATTTAGCCTTAATAAGAGTGCCGTCAGTCAACTTGAGATGAGTCTGGATGGCGGGTAACAACCTCACTGCGTCGCTGATTGAAACGGTTTTAGCCGCAGCCTGGGAGATTCCGCGGCATCATTGTGAACAAAAGAGTTATCGACTTTCGGGGGCTGTTGAGGAAACAGCACACAGCCTAGCAATCCTACCCCAGCATTTCCTGCAATGAATCCCTTCGTAGCATTGCAACTAATCACCCTGCTAAGTATATAAGAGCCTTGCTAAAGTCTTTGCAGCCTCTCTTAGCTTGAGTGATCTGCTATAAAGACATTAGGTAGAAGACTCATCTGCAAGAAAACCAAAATGTTATTGCTTTCTATTTTCTCTCACTGCCACCTTCTTCATTTGTCTTTATTGCACCCTATTTATTTTACTTCTGCTCAATAAACTTCCTCCTATTGTTTCCTTCTTTCTTGACTTCCTGTCCCATCTGGGTTTTGGCTTTATCTGCATGATTATCTGATGTTATCTGATGTTTTGATTCAAACAACAGTAAAGTTCATTTGCCAAATTTCGGCACTACTGCATTTTTAGAAATGATGCTGCGTCCACAAAACGCCTGAATTAAACCGCAACTGACTGCAGCAGTATATTTACATTGACAGAGCATCCCGTTGATTAGTATCTAATAATGGACTACAGGGTTTAAAACAACAGAGGACTAAGGATATTATTAAACTATCGATTAAAGACAAGGGGCACTTAAAGCTTAAGTGTACGACAGAAATCCAAACAAACAGATCACTCAAGCGTAAACCCTTACCAATACACCATATTACTACAACTACCTGATTTTATTGAATTCTTTTCCCAAACGTGCCCAGTTGACCCAACTTAAATCCTGACAAGGCCAGCAATCTAATGGGAGCCATCTGGGTTTCATTATCTAAGGCAGATGTTAGCCCAAGAATGGCGGCCAATAACCATGAAGATGCTACAGCTGATCAGTTTAACACCGGATCTTGGTGTTGCTCTGAATCCTAATGGCTTGGAACACTTGAAAGTTTGCTTAAAGGGACTTAACACTGGAAAGTTTTTTTTAATGCTATTTCTGTATTCTCAGCCAAATGGATACCCACAAAGATGTAAAACTGATGGTGAAGATTACTTTAGCAAAGAAAATACTCTGACAAGTCTGACGAATCGCAACATTATATTTTGCTGCTAATGGGGTCATTAATGGTATCTCCTCAGTATATTTTGCTGGTCACAAAAAAACCAACATTGTCCATTAATCATCTTGTGATCAGCCTGGAAACATGCCACAACCAATGAGTTGGGTACCCCGGGTCCAAGAGCCCTAACAAGATGAAAATGGAGTAAAACATATTGCTGGCCATTTCGTCACAGTCTTACGCCTGAAGAGGCTAATGTCTTAATGGGAGTTCAGATCCACATTCACAACTGGCATGGAATCCCCAAACGGTAGACCATAACTTAAAAGTCCATTCATTACCAAGGACGGTAATGACTTCATCATCTTTTGATATGTTGAAACATTGCCTGGAAGTGCAACTACTTCTGTAAATTCCCATGATACCTCATTTAAAAACTTTACAACTTACCATTACGGTTTAGGACAGAGTAGTGGATTTTGCTGATTACCAAGCCATAAGTGGAAGGAATTCCTTTGCATTTATGTGTATAAAATAAGTTAAAGTAGACAAATAAAGGAGTTGATAAGATGATAAATTTAATAAGAGTATTCATTCATTCATGTTTCATCTATTTTCAGGGCCTTTCTCCTGCTTAGCATCATAGACAATAATTATACTTAGAATTTTTGACTTGCTCTCAAACTGCATTATACCTGTGTTGTTTTGTTGTTCTCCCCTTTTACATCCTATACAAATAAGAACAGACTTTTTCTGTTGTATTTACATATAGTTTTGCAAAGATGAGCCACTGGTTTGACTGTTTCGGAAGGTGTGTTAGTCCAAACATCAAATCATGTTGTAGAGCTTACTATTAAATAAGACTCACCAAAAGAAGCTGCTCGCTTCTAGTTGAAAATCAGACTTTGCTAAGATGTGCGTATATGCATTCTACGGCAGTAACCAATTTCTGCACAGCAGAAACACAAATACCAGAAATACATTCCTTTGAAGTTCATCCCCCATTAACAATTCCTTAGTAGCTGAACAGAAATCAATGTTTCAACATGAATAGGTGCATCTTTAATGGCGCAGAATGATACACTGATGCAATACCCCACCTCCATCCCAGAGCCATAAAAGTTTCTGTTTAACGATAAGCAATAATTTCATGGAAAAAATAGCACAAAACTTTTCTCCTGTTTTTATTGTCTTTTCCCAGTAAACAAATCAAAATTAATGGCTAAAATGCTTCTATTCACATCATAAACGGCATAAAAGACTTTGTATTTATACAGACTGTTAATGGGAATATAAAGCAAGATTTAAGGGGGTAAGGACAACATAGGTGGTGGCTTCACTGATTACAGAGAGCCCTGCCTGAAGAAAGCATCTGTCAGATGTCCTCAGCCAACTGTCTGCATTGGCATGTTCTGGAGTACCTACACCTGCTTCCCGAGTCATCTCTACCATACCATTCCAGTGACTAAATTTGGTCAAATGTATGGGTGTAAATCTTTGGCCCCAAGGCAACTTGATTTGATTATAATTATTTTGGGAGCAATTCAATGCATGAGAAATATTCTGCCACAATTTGATTTGATTATTCGAATCAAAAAATTTGATAACCTAAATTCAAACCACTCTTAAAATCACTAAAAATAACTAACAACTATGACCTTGAGAACTTAATTGCACACTGGGGTGCTACACAAAGACAGTGAGTTCTCGGGTTATTCATTTTTATTGTTATTCAATGGAGAATAGATCAATAAATTAGGGCAATATGCATGTAAGGCATGGTGTGTGAGAACGTGCTTTCAGTCTAATGCTGTCCCCTGCATTGTGAGGTAATTCAGACATAAGTCCTGGGGTGAGTTTCCCGAAGCGTTCTTAACGCTATGCCGTTCTGAAGTTCTGTGTTAAAAAAATAGAACTAACGAACGACGTAGCTTTAAGAAGGCTTCGGGAAACTCTATCCTGGCTAGTAGTCTTCACGGTTTTCGTTCAGCAGGGATGTGATCACATTGCTATCTCCATCTACATGCATCTAACAGCACCATTAATGCCCAACATGCTATAATCAGATTTTTGTCATCAAAAGGGATCAAACTCACTGATCTACACAATGATATCTGTATAATAAGCCAGCAAGTTCTAGGATTCAATCCTCAAATAAAATGATCCAAACGATGTATCCATGTTGATTAACAAACACCTTTAAATAATTAGCTTGATTTAAGGAGCTTGTGAAGTGATGTGAGAAATTGTTGTATTATAATTTAAAATATTATGGAATAAGTATCCTAATAGGAGTAATGCTAGGGCCAACTGCATTAATTAATAAGGAATTTGCCATGAAATAACTTCTCATCCTTTTTGTAATCCTCCATTTTATGTTTCAGTTTTGCTGAGGCTGCAAAAACATCATGCCTTGAATAATATTTCTGTCTTATTCCACACTCCGATTCTGAATCATAGTCCTTCATTTTTTTTCTCTTCATTTTTGTCCTCGAATGCTCCATGAGTGACAAGCATGGCGTGAAGCCTGCAGTCATGACGTCTCAATGAAGACCCTTAAATTACTGTGACAGCGTAGGACACGGAAGGTCACTCCCACATGCAGATATGGCCCAATTCAAGCTCTCACCGAACCAGTATCACCAATTTCAGCTTTGTCTGTCTGTGACTGTTTATTCACAGCTTCTTCATTTTCCCAGAACTTTTTGAGTTATTTTTATTTTTTTTTAACAATTACCTGGGAAAAACATGGCGTAACTCACATGACACTGGTGACAGGCAAGTTGCCGGGGCGATGGCAGAAGTGAATAATTGGTGTGAACTCTAGGGGCGAACAGAGTGTGGGATAAAGGAGCACTCAGAGTGCTGGTCAGCAAACGGGCATGTTGGAAAAGTCAGGGGCAGGGTAGCCACTTGTGATACTGTCAGCTATCGCTTTGTCAGTCTTAGTGGAGAATGGGATGGGGGGGGGGGGAAGGGGGGGTCGTTAAATCTGTGTTGCCAAGAGAGGGGCTACGCTGAGAACTGGGGCTCTTGTCAGGATGAATGCTGTGGGCCCTGCGGAAGAACTGCTGAGTGCCTACCCTGGGGAAGATTCTGGAAAGGAAGCGAAGCCGACCCCAGAGGAGGATGGAGGGAAAACAAAAACAACAACAAAAAAAAAAACGGGAGGAAAAGTAAAGGGACCACAGACATGGATGAGGAGAGTGGATGGCTAATAGTCAAATGAATGTTATATAAGTGAATATGGCAAGGAAAGCCTGGCAGCTTGGCGTGAGGGGTGGGTGCGGTTTAGCCACAAAGGTACAGTGCTGTATCAGAGAAAGACACCCAAAGATAATAGAGATGTAACCTGAAGCTATTTAGAAACCGGTAGCTTGTTGCCAGAGGGTAGAGGTGGCAGATTGAGTAGGTGGTATTGAAGCGGCTCCGATGAGATAACAATGCGGCGAAATGCTAAATGATTGTTATAGTTAGAGGAGCAGGTTGAAGTCAGCACTGGACACTTCCCGGCGTGCAGCGAGACATGATAAAGAGCAAATATCTAAAGACGAATGGAGTACGTGAGGAGTGTGCCGACGCGGGGGGAGAGATAATTGGACCGGAATAAAGGCAGAGTGGCGGTCAGAATGATGTGTACGCTTGCCTAGCCATACTGATGGATTTCTGCAGACAGACACCGATATCTTTGCACAGACGACACCACGGCTTATGAGAACGCTGCCAGAATGCTCACGCAGTTATATTAAACTCCTGTGATTAAATGTGATTTAAAATATTAATGCGGACAATTAAAGGCGAGACGGAGAGACGAGAGGAGTGTGAAAGCTTCTCATATAAACGCCGTGCACTACAGATGAAAGAGGACTACAGATACCTTTGGTGTGAGTGAGCGCCGCAGTCGTGTTTCCATGGCAATTGATCACTGGCCCTGGGCCAATGAACACTTAAGGTAATAAAACCCAACTGACCCTCATTAGACAGCTGGGTTGTTCTGCTTTAAATAGGGTCACCTGGGTAATTTTTTGGGAGTTTTTAGGCTTGATTATGGTTATGGTACAGAGGCACAGTTTTGAAAGGCGTGTTCTATTCATTTTTTTTAAAGCACTGTTTTTTACTTGAAACATAAAAGGGTCCCACCCATGATTTTATCCATTTTTTCTCTAATAAAATCCTGTTTGTTTCAATCCCGATATTTCTTACATGTCACATTCCTTTGTGGTAGACCTCTGCTCTTCAAGCTGGCACAAAGTCAAAAAAGAATATCACCCAAAAACAACCTAAATTTGGTTCACATACATGAGAAGAAGATCTGTGAACAAAATAAACTTGTCCATTTCAATTTGTTGAAAAGGTCCAGCCATGTTTTGGAATAGCTTTTTTTTCGTTTCACATTTTTCACTCACAAAACATCACTCATTTCTTAGCATTTCTTTTTAGCCACCCCTATAGATGTGTCATTTTTTGTGTTTTGAGTCTTTGTGGACAAATTTGTTATATTAATTATGCTAATCATCATTTATAAGAGGTTGGAAGACATTAATTACTTTTTTGTTAGTGCTGCTCACTCTTAATCCAGTTATACGATCGAAGTTAAAACTAAATTCTGGTAGCTGGGAAAGCCACAAAATAGCATGACCTTATTTACAGTTGATCCACGAGTGTTGCTGATTTCCATGGCTCCCACTACTTAAGACCCATATATGCATGAAACAAACAGACATGACAACAAAATGACTATGGAGGGTAATAGGAGCTTCTGCTATTGAAAACTGATATTTACAGTATTTTATCTGGAGTTTTGAGGGTCATGTTTGGCTCCCATTTTCAGTTATCTGACTTTGAAGTGCATCATATCTTGTGTTTTGTTAAGTATTTTGATTTAGAAACCTTAATTTCTTGGCGGCATCCATCCCAACATCCTTCAACAGCAGCAATTTTAATTAACAACATAGAAATGTTCTCCTCAACCCAAAATACAAGCTCAGAAAAGACCAGTCCTGTTCATAACAGATGGCACCATCCGAAGCGCAATCAATTTGTCATCAGAACAAACATGCCACTCTCTTCACTAAAATACAACCACATGGATGCTCAAGGTGTTCCTGCTATACTTGTAAAATTATGCTGTGCACAATAATAAAAAAAAAAACATTAAGGACAGCATAGTACAAAGTAAGCAGAACTTGACTACAAGTCATTCTATGTGTGAGTTCCTGTAATTTTTCTTGAATGTCCTCAGAGACTAGAGTTAATATGAAGTATAATATGAGCTACAATATTGTGCAGAAAGCATATCAGTTTCATTATGGTAATATACTCGAAACAAGACGGACAGCTCATATAAATGTCTCATATTTAGCCCATAAGCTGTGTTATGGTGAATTAACAGTGTAATCTAAAGGCTCAGGCTAAGATTATTCTTCAACAGTAAAAAGACAACGTGGGTGACATTTTAACTGCGGATGACGTCATTTCGACTGTCACACTTCATAGCCGACGTCTACAGTTTCTACCCGGGCAATTTCTGTCTCACTGCAAAGTGCTCGGGTGGCTCCCTCTTGTTTCTTCTGTGGCGTGCAGTGCTATTTTAAAGACCGACCAGATTTTTCCTAGTTTTCGTAAAAAGTTAACCGTTTCGCCTTTCAACGCGCAGCCTAGTCTTACTCCATTGCCGCCTCACTCGCTCTCTCTAATGCCTTCGCATCTGTCTCGCTGGCACACGTGCTGTGTGCTACGAGGCAGCCCACGGAAATCCTTTCCTACAGATCTCTGCTTAATCTTATTCCCTAGAGGCTCCTCGCCGCTTCACTCTCTTTTGTCTTCCAGGGAATTTTTTTCTCTCTCTTTTCTGGGAGTTTTCCCCGGTGACTGTTATCCTAAGCTCCTCTGCCACGCGGGAGATCTATCAGAATTTATAACTACCTGAGGCTTATTAAAATACAGAGGTGATTTGTTGGAGCACTAATGGTTAAAAGTAGTTTTGTGAGTTATGTGCAAGTAACAGTTTCCAGCTTCATATACAAGTGCTGCATTCAACCATGCATTACTTTGGCTATTAAACGACAATCCAGTTTTTCATAATCATTATCCATGTCATTTTAAAGTTGCTCAGTAATTACTTTGTCTGTTTCTGATATGATTTGATATAATCAATGTATTTTTACATGCTTATGAAAGTTTTTAAACATTAAGATCATTCAGCAAGGATGTACAGTTCCTTTATTGAATTTAAGCTAAGGCATTATTCAGTAGGATGTTTGGCTTTCCTAAAACGGCACCTCTTTGTGCATCGTGAACTTTATAATACATTAATTAATGTAGGCCTAAATTACAATTTCAATGTGGACCTCGATTGATTGAGAGTCATGCTGCTTTTTACTGTGGGTCACTGCTCTTGCTCTGTGTTTTATCTTACACTAAACTGCAATATCCTACGCATAGGAGTGTCTCGTCAAACCACCAAGAGACACGGTGCAGTGAAGCTCGACTCCGAGGGCGGGGAAAACGGAAAGTGCCATTAAAGTTAATGGAATATCACGCGGGTTGGGTATTAGCTAGCTTTCTCCCCTCTGCTCCATGTGAGGGTTACCTGTGTTCCAGGCTAATACAGATTGCATGTTTCCATATTCATGTTCGTGTGTGTTCGTGGTCACAGATGTCGGTTTGAAAACATGCAACTATTAGGTGAACTGCCCAAGGCTGAATAGAATAATATTTATTTTACCTGTTTCACTCAACACAATTTATTAAAATACTTTAGAAAGCACCAAAATATAAAACATATACACTAATATAACCAGTTTTTTTACTCGAGATTGTGTGCAAGTAATGAATGCTATGGATAGAAGCAAGGAAAATTTGCATGAATCTTTATGAGAAAATTATGTATTTTTTAGTACAAACAAAATGCTTAACACTCATAATAGAACATTACCACTCTTGCATTTACAGTGTTATTTAAAAAAAAATGTAATTTGAGTTACTTACAAGTAATCTGGGTGAGCCTTTAACAGGAGTGATTAAGCCAGCCACTCTTTCGAACACCTACTGAGTGAATTAGCCGTGCTCCTCAGAGGGGGAAAAGGCGATGGGTTATTTGCGACGAAATGTATCAAACAAAGCACGCAGCGACTGCTTTGTGGTGTAATTAGGATAGTTAAAAACACCTCAGGCGGTAAAAATCTCGCTATTGCAAAGTCACCTTGAGACCTACATCTGTTAAACCATATGCTGATTGCAGTTGTTTCCTTGGAGGCAGCGTGCAAATCCAGTCTGGACCCTCCCACCCCTAATTCTTTCCTGTTCTTTTTATTATACATCACTGGAGACTCGGCTTTGCCTGGAATAAGTCACCCGAACACATCTTTCCCATTATGAGAAAGCAATTGGACTGAAATATGATTACTATTATCCTCTAAACTACCTGTGAGACCTAAAAAGTCATTAAGAATCTAATGTTACTGTATTACATTAAGTGACCGACTCACAAGCGGGGGGTGGATTCATCATGGACAAATTAGTTGGACTTTGGCAGGAGCTTGAAACAGGCCAACGTTTCCAAAGTGTCCTGGGGTGCAGGAAAAGCCTATGGGCATTTGCGGTCCTAAAAGTTTTTTTTTTTTTAACCGCAGTCCAACTCATGTGCCATTAGATAACGTTATCGTCCCTTTCATGTTCTATCTTTAAATCGATGTGTAGGGTTAGCCTGAGGATTCCAATTCTGTACCCAGTAGAGCAGCGGTGTCAAACTCCCGTCCTGGGGGGCCAGAGCCCTGCACAGTTTTCGGTTTCCCCTCATTTAGCACACCTGATTCGACTCCTTGTGCTAATTAGCACCTGGCTCTTGAGCTGAATCATTTGTGGTGGAACAGGGCAAGAAATAAGCTACATAGGGCTCCGGCCCCCCAGAACTGGAGTTTGACAGCCCCGCAGTAGAGTAATAAAATCACTTTAGGGCGCTTGAGCAGGGCCCTTAACCTCAGCTGCCCCAGGAATGCTGGCTGGTTCTAATCTCTGTCCCCAAGCTTTCTTTCATTGTACAGTATGTCGCTGGATGAAAGCATCAACTAAATAAATAAATGTAATGAAATACAAATAGTCCAGAATTGTTCTTACACTATATAGTTATTAGTATTACCTAAAAACACATTCATGCCCATTATGAACAAACAGCCCCATTTCCGAAGCAGTTGGGAGACTGTATAAAATGTACATAAAAACAGCATGCAATGAAGTCATATAAATCTATATTTAATCGAAAATAGAACAAAAACAGAATAATATATGTTGAAACTGAAAATTTGTTTTATGATAAATATATGCTCAATTTGAATTTGATATCAGCAACATGTTTCAAAAAAGTTGGGAGATGGGCCTGTTTACCACTGTGTTGCATCACTTCTTCTTTTAACAGCACTCTGTAAACATTTGGTAACTGCGGAGACCTGTTGCTGGAGTTTTAAAAGTGAAATGTTGTCCCGTTCTTGCCTGATATGGGATTTCAGCTGCTCAATAGTTCAGGGTCTCCTTTGCCGTATTTTTTGTTTCATCGTGCACCATATGTTTTCAGTGGGTGACAAGTCTGAACTGCAAGCAGGCTAGTCTAGCACCCAGACTACAGAGCCATTCTGTTGTTCTATGCACAGAATGCAGTATAGCATTGTCTTGCTGAAATATGTAAGGCCTTCTCTGAACAATATGTCCAAAACCTATATATCATTCAGCATTAATGGTGCCTTCTCAGGTGTGCAAGCTACCCAAGGCTTTGGCCCTAATGCACCCCCCATACCATCATGGATACTGGCTATTCAACTGTCCAATGATAACAAGTTGGATGGTCCCTAGCTCAGAGGACATGGCGTCCATGATTTCTGAAAAAAAAATTGAAATTCCATTTTGCCTAAGTCCATCTTAAATGAGCTCTGGACCAGAGTGATTTCTGAATCATGTTTAGATCTGGTTTCTTCTTTGGATGGTAGAGCTTCATCCTGCATTTGTAGAAGCAGCGATGAGCTGCGTTCACAGACAATGGTTTTCAGAAGTGTTCCTGAGCCCATGCAGTGATTTCCACTTTGAAATAGTATCTGCTTTTAATGCAGTGCCGCCTGAGGACCCAGTGATCACGGCTAGCCAATATTGGTTTTTGGTCTTGTCCCTTGTGTACATAGATTTCTCCGGATTCCCGTAGAACAAGACTATGTAGTGTGGATGATGAAATTCCCAAATTATTTGCAATATTAACTTAAAGCACATCATTCTTAACTTTTTGCAGTTTTTTGCAGTGTTTCACAGACTAGGGAACCTCTCCCCATCGTCACTGCACAGAGACTCTTTGGTAGATCCTTTTTATACCCAATCATCATACTGACCTATTGCCAAATAAGAAAATTAGTTGTAAGATATTCAGACATGTGTTTTGGCTAAAAAGTTTCCCATAAGGTATTATAGTACTGAGTACTGAGAATGTACATGGCTCTTTTAGGTGGGAACATGAATACCAAAAGCTTGAGTACGAGGATATGGGTATACATACTAAGAACTGGCATACATAATAACAGGGTTTATGTTCATTTCCTGTTCCAGTCTGCATGTATTTACAGGTGAGTTTAGCTGGTGCCTCATTTGCACTTAAACACACTGAGACTACAGATGCATCTTGTAAAGGAAACACCGTAGTGGACCGCTATTCTGTCTATACATTCTTTCTTAATTATATAAAACTGACAAATGTGTCCGCTGACACATATGTAAATGTAAATTATACTTTTCCAAAGGTATTACCATCCCACTGAACACAGCATTGTGATGCTTAATAACCCAGGTGAAGGACAGAATGTTCTGGAAGTAGGCCATCTGTATGATCGCCAAGAGTCAGACAGAGCCTCATAATAATAGGGTTACATTCTCTGTATCACATGTCTGTTTTTGTGTAGGTATTTCAACTGCATTTGATCGTCAGTGTGTCACTGTGCCAATTTTATAATTTAATTCTTGATTCTTTGATCATTTGCGTTAAGATGATGAATCCAGAGGAAGAGGAGCTGACCTCTTCAAATAAGCCAAAAGACTAATGTTATTATCTCACACATGTGCCAAAACAGATAATTTGCTGATGCTTGTATTTTATAATATGTTATACTATGGTACAGTTGAATTCTTGTGTCTGTTTGGTCAGAAGTATATTGATTATTTTTTAACTGTACACGCAATGCCAGCAGGGTCACTGACAGTCGTAAATAAACACGCAATTATAATCTTTAATTCTAATTAACGTCATGTAAAATTCCAGGCATAGGACATAGTTCAAAATTAATGGAAACTAAATGGTAAAATTTTATCATTTCAGAATCATTAATCTTATTAGTTCCACTAATAAAATGTGAAAATAATGTCTTTAGGTACAAACCAGTTCAGGCAGAATTACTAGTTAAATTTCATCCGTCATTATTGGAATAATATTCAATTAACACCACCCCCACAAGACACCCTGAGAGACTTGAATGGACTACAGGTCAAAATATGTATGTATTTCCATAGGTAATGTGATAATACACACTGCTATAAAAGGATAATGTAAAACATTATAAAGTAGCCTGAATATTTAATACCCTGTCCCTTGGGCAATTACAGCAATTGGCAATTTATTTATTCTTAACAACAAAATTCTAATGACACTTCTCTAGCATGTTGACTGCTCCATTAACTTATTTGTGTACAAAATGAGACATCACTCATTTTTGCGTAAGGATAGCGTGAAACATTAAAAGTAGGACCTGAAAGTAGGGCTGAATGATCCATCCATTCATTTCCTGTAACCACTTGTCCTATTCAGGGTTACCATAGCCTATCCAAGAGGAAGCAAGACAGGGAACAACACAGCATGGAACACCAACCCATCCCAGGACACACCCCCACACCCTTAACTAACACAGGCACACCTATGGGCAATTTGATAACTCCATTCAGGCTCAGCATGTTTTTACGCTGGGGGGTGAAAACTGGAGTCCCTGGATGACAACACAGGGTGAACATGCAAACTAAACACATGGAACCCGGGCGAGGCTGAATAATATTGGAAAAAATAAGACATATTTGATATTTTTGCAATAAATTATTATGATCTTTATAAAAAGAAAACAGGGTTCAAAGATTTACCCAAAACAAACTATGACCAAATAAATAACAAATACTTATCTACCAATAGTGTCTGTCTACTAGGAAAGGCAAGTTAGTAGTTCACACTCTGGTTAATTCTCTACTGGTACTTAGTCACACTTAAATCCTTTAACCTGTCCATCTCATTAATAACATGACGAGGACAAAAAAAAATCAATACAGGGACCACCTATCTCCTTGTATGTCTACACAGATTGCCTTTTCATCCACAGTTCCAATCAATGAACTATACTTTGTTTTCCAGTCCTGGACTCAATCAATGAGATGGTCTTGGTTTACCACACTCGGCACAGATTTAGTGAGGCTTGCCAAGGATTTAGCCCTGTGAAAGGCATGTCTAACAAAGTCGGGCTTGACGTTACTCATTACAGCTCAGGTCTAATTAAAAAGAAAGAGGTAATGAAGGATTATTTAAGGTGTTTTGTGACCTTGGTTTCCACAGTTTGACCGATGATAAACCAGAGGAAACACAGCCCTGCCAATGGGCCAGGGCGTTGGAGGTGTGAGAGGTGTATTCAGGTTCGTACAGTGACATGCAGTCCAATTGCACAGTACAGCTGAGAAATGCAAAAGCAGGATGAACAGCAACATTCACAACCATCTGAATAGCCTGAGACACCTGCTGAAAGGAGTCTATGATAGTCTCAGAAGGGAAACTCCAAAATCTACACCGGCAGAATAAAACACATGTCCCCTTAAAGCGGAGAACCTGAGCATTGTGATGTTTTGATTGAAGGTCAGCCGGGAGCCAGTGCCTGCTTTGAGGTTCATGACAAGCTGGAGCTCTACAGGCAGATTACAGATTTTCACACATCATCGGTTTCCTTTGCATAGTTTGGTGTGATAACATGTCTTAACTTGGGCAGCGTGAGCTCGAATCATCCAGGGGGACACATCAGACATACATGCAGATACCAGTATGAACAAGGAAACAGTCGCCTGCATCACAGCGATGCGAAGACTTTGTAGTGCTTCACCACTTCATCACCTCTCACAGGCTTTAATATCAATGTAATGCAGATGACTCTGAAACACGTCTTTTTTTTCTCCTGTGAGCAGGTCTCTGGGGATATCTGCATGTCTGATCTTTGACTGCCATCTAGGCCTTAGATCCATGTAGCTTCTCTTATCATTAGGAAGCAGGAACGTGCATATATTAAAGACGGATCTGTCATGGAGAGTGAGGGGCAAGAGCATGACCTGCTCTCACATACATTGATCTTGCACCAGTTTAATTCATCTTTAAAATATTATTTTTGCATCATCTTCATCATCTACCGATTGCAAAAACCTCTGCTTTTTTGTCTCTATAAGCTTAAATAATATGTAAATAATAATTATTAATAATAATAATAATTTAATAATATTTAAATAATACGTTACCATTTGTACAAGTGCAGGCAGCTCTCAACTTACATAATCACCTAAAAGGCAACATTCGCCTCTAAGTAAAATTCACACTTTATCTCTTCTTTTATATACTGTAATGCACTCACTGGCCACTTTATTAGCTACTCCTATTCAGCTGCTCATTGAAGCAAATATCTAATCAGACAATTATATGTCAGTAGCACGATGTATAAAAGGGAAAGCGTAACACAAAGTGGTTTTGCTAGTTTCATGCCAGCGCATTCCTGCTTTTCACACCATGTGCACAAGTCTTCAAAATAGGAAATGATCTTTAAGTATTTTAGTCACCTTTTATAGAAACGTATGGGTGCAAGACCCTAGTTCCGGACAAAGCTACGTGCTCAAAGTGCACTAATGGTATTCTGTTAATATATTTCATTTCTTTTATAAACGCTTCGTTATAGAGAACAACTGGTAATTATCAGAATTATGTATCCATGATGGGCCAGTCAACACACATGGGTATTTAAACACACCAGGGTGAACAGCGAACTTCTTTTTTTCCCCGACACTGAGCAAATGATCTGGTGATGCCAGAAAACAAGGACACACTTGGTGATACCTCATCCCATGCCCGCTTCACCTCGGAAGGCTTAGGTGGAACAGCGGTGCTCGTGTAGATGCTGTGCTCCTGCCTTTTCACCCCACGCACAACCACATCCATTTCCTCAGGCAAAAAACAATCTTGTTTGCCTGACAAACGCATCATTATAATAGCAAATCCCCCATAGCTCATGCGCTGCTGCCTTTCAAAGGTCAGTTAATATGTGTTAAAATGCTGATGTCCTCATGACTGTCATTGATTTCTTCATTATCCACTTCGGATACAACGCTGTTGTCATCAAACTCTATGTTCTTATCATTTAGCAAAATTTGCACCAAATAACCTTTGAAACATTTTGCACACAGTTTATCTATGATGATGTATGTAATGGTATGCAATGGTTACTGATGGTATGACATCAGTCACATGACCGTGCATCAGAAAGCAAATGAGAAATATGAACACACACAAAAATCATCTATGAACAGATGCATCAAAGCACGTACAGTAGCACAGATCCAACGCTGTAAAACACTGCAGTACAAATACTAGCAATGGGGTGAAAAATTCACCCATGGTTAGCCTCTAAAGGTTAAAGCAGTTCTGAAAGTAAAAGGGGCTCTATCCCGATACTGGCAAAGTGTACCTAATAATGAGGCCAGTGATTGCACATGCTCTTTAGTACATATTACCAGTTTGATTTTGGCGTACTGTATGCATTGTTGCTGCAAGGTCTGTTGAATTTCTTTTGCTGGTACATTGTAATTTTCTCTTTTTCACTTATCAAATCTTGCACTCCTTTGCAGCATACAACACTGCAGATGGGAGTGAAGCTGGGGATCATAGCACAGGGACTGCTATTTGTCTTGTACACCTAGAGCATTTTTCCAAAATTAAAGGCCTTGATAAAAGAGGTCAATGAGAATGACACTACTCTACTGACCACGGGAAGCAAACCCATGACCATCTGATCAGAGGCACAGAAGCCTAACCCACATAGCCGTACACCCATTATCTTGCTTGTTATGCCATGTCGTCTTGCATCCCATTGGGGAGACTGTTTCTTCCTTTCTTAGTTACCTCCATATATTTCAGTTTGTCTCATTCGCTTTGGTGCATTTCTCAGATCAGAACTGAAATTCTCAAAACTGCTTGTCCAGCCTCCATATCACTGAGTCACTTATGCACATCATAAAAGCAATTTCTCATTCTTCTGGGAAAATTGCAGATGCTTTGGCACAGTCATGCAAATGATTACATGCAATTGTTTTCTGTTTCCTACATTATCAATTGCTTATGTTGTCTTGATCAAAATGTATTGTACTAGTTCTCTGTCAAACACTCTTACGCCTCAAAACATCTAGGCATTACTTCATTGCATGTGCAATCATTGAACCAGTTGTCATAATATGTCAAGCACATTCTCTCTCTCTCTCTCTCTCTCTCTCTCTCTCTCTCTCTCTATATATATATATATATATATATATATATTACAGTGTCCTCAGTTGATGAATTGCTTTCAGTTGAATCTTGAGTTTAACCAATAGAGGATAATGTTTGAAGCGTTGTATTGACCAGTGACCAACCAGTTCTCTAAATGAGAGCTGCATCTCCTGAACCTTTAGTTGACAAGCAAATGTTTACTGAGCACAGCACAGTGTTCCACTTTAGCAGTGGAAGAACAATAAGGAAATGAACGGAGTCAAAAGCCAGTAAGTAGAACAGGAGTAAGGCTGCATGGTGGAAGGGTAGGGGAAGCCAAAAACAGAGGCACATTTCTGATGAAGTAAGGGCCACAATTATGGACCGTGTTCTCAGTCGTCGCTTTACAATGGCCGAGGCTGGTCAAAGGGTGCAGCCGAATGTTGGGCAAACAACTATGTTTTCAGTCATTCAAACGTTTCATAGAGACAACAGGTATGTATTCCAACAATGTGCCCTGTACTGTAATACTGTATACTTACTGCAATGCTTCATATTACAGTATATAAATATACAGTAGTTACATTTTATAGTTACAAACTGCACATACACTGCAGCACACACACATGCGTTTGCATGCTTACAGTGTGTATATATATTTGCAACACTGTGTTTTGCTCTGCAAATATATGCTTGCCAACTGAGGAAACCTCTGAGGTATCTTAAAGAACTAGTTTATATTGGTCAATCTAACACGTCAAGCTTTCCCTTCTTCGGGTCAAGATTCAAGAGTCAAGATTTAACTGACAGAATGCTAACTATGACAATCTTAACCCCTACCCTGCCCTAACCATAACCATAAGTAACCTAATGAAATGCAAGAGTTTTTGCATTTTTAGTTTTTTCATAGCAATCACCGATTTTTATAAAATAGATATTTATCACGTTATGGGGACATTGTGTCCCCATAAGGATAGGTAAACCCGCTCGCACACACATATATATATAAACTGTAATAGAGATGCATAGAGAATATGCATGACAGATTATGACAACTTGTTCAACCATTTTGCATGTAATGACATACAATGAGCTAGATGTTTTATGGGGTAACATTCAACAGAGTACAAGTATAATACATTTTGACCAATATGACATAAACGATTGATAATGTAGGAATCAGCAGATGATTGTACATAATCATTTGCAATATTGTGCCAAAAGAATGAGATTTTGCATTTATGATGTGCACAAGTCGATGATGTGGAGGTCGTACAAGTACTTATGAGAAGGTTTTTTCTGATCTGAGAAAAACTGTAATCAATATACCTAAAGTTTGCTCAAATTATAATAGGGCCCTGTTTTATGACAAAAGTGTGGGTAACAAAGTTTTTGCAATGTAGACTTTCCACAAATCTTTTAAATCCTTGTTTGAGTCTGCCATCCCCTGACTTCATATTTTAAATCTTTATGTATCCTGCCTTATACTAAGATTATACTAGCATGCTTAATCAGAATTTGCTAAGAGAGAACAAATTTTGTAATTTTGTTTGATGAGAAAATTTCTTTGAGAACTACCATGGATGATCATTAATTCTCACTATGTATCCGCAGCATTCAAAGTACATAAAAATGCATTGTTAAAATACATTGCTGGGCTTATGTTCAAACTCCATCCCCTAGGTGAGTTTGTCATTGCATGCATGTGTGTTGTTTTTGATTGTGTTTGGTTGGTTGACCCCTGCAGGGTGAGATCTGCAATGCGTTGCTGTATACACTGACAAGCCAGTTCGCTAATCATACAGCAAAACTGAAACATATATTTTGTACTAACTGGGTATTATTAACTCTATTTCCCCATGTGATTTAACTGTACTTATCTGTGTTGGATCTCCTATTTTTCATTTAATCTCTCTTGCTTTTATGTTCTGCAAATGGTTCTGGTGAGTCTTGTACGTTACCAGAAGTAGAATTTATTTCCATTCGGCTTCCGGGAGGTTCCACATAGAGCTTCTTGTAGTGCAACAAGCACCACTTTGAAATTTGTTTCCGGCCCATTTTCACATGAACAAACATTCTCAGATTTACAAGACCTCACACTCTAAGACACGTAGCACAAGAACAATCAACTTCTAATTGCCAAATAAACAGCATATGTAAACAAATATGTACATGAAATATTCCAAATTAAAAAAGACCCAAAGACTAGTCACTTAGGAGTTGCAAACGCTGTAAGTGTTTGCATTTTGTTGTAGCGCATCCAGGTGTTGCCTCCAGGTATTTCGTTTCATTGTAATAAGTCATTGTAGCACTAGTTAGAGATACTAATTCCTATACATAAGTATTTAGTGGACAGTTCAGCTGATGAGCTGTTACATAATTTATTGCCTACAGAAAATGCTGCTACCTTTCAGCAAGACTGTTTGCTCTGGTACCTTGTCAAGGATTTATCACACTCTGTCTGCAGGGACTAAAGTTTGTCGATTCCTCCTCGGAATCCTCCGTGACTGCCATCCCCAGGTGCGGTTTAGTGAACACTTACACCAGCGTGGTGACATCTTTTTCGTCATGCCACACTGCAGACCTTGGGGTTCTCCAGTGTGGAGATTGGGGTTTGCAAGAACAGGCTTTTAAAACGCCTGTCGGGTCCCTGACGTAGGTGTGAATTGTCTGGCAATCATTTAGTTTTGCTCTCTGCCTTACCAGCTCCAGTCCACATGCGATAATATTTCTGCCGATGTTTTGACTTTTTGCGTCTTTTTTTTTTTTTGTTGCTGATGTTGTCTACTAAACCGTGGCTTCCAGAGTTCTAACACTGCATTAGACCAACGGGAAAGAAATAGAGCAGATGGCCAGACCGCGCTATTTGCGTGTGCATGTGGGGGTGTAAGTATGAAAGTGTTGATTCATTTACTTCTCCTGAAACAATCTAAATGCAAATTGAACTTCTCTATCTGGAGGTTCCAGCATATAATGAGGCTGGAATTTAAATGATCTGGTTCCATCTCACCCTTTCCAAGAGCCAAATTAAAATTTAAGGCCAGAGAATACATAGAAAAACATTATTGCTGTGAAGATTCTGGAGATTTTTAGTTATTATCACCTCAGGTGCGACAGGTCAAGCAGTGTACCTGTCCATCTCCCCACTGTCTCTGTCACGCATCTTCAATTCTGACTCTGTTTTCTAATGGTCACCATTTGCAGAATGTTATGGGTATTTACACTTGCTTTTTCTTGTGCTTCTTTTGAAGATACAATGGCACAATATTCCTGGGCATTTTAAACCTCTTAACCGAATTGATTCACTAATTGATTCAGTCTGAGGAGCCAGTCGTGAAATTCTCATCATTCCTACTGATTGAATTTCTCTAGTCGAATTTTAACAGGGCTATGAAAAGGGCAAGAGGGCATTTTAGTTTGGGTAAGTCTTCAGTTAATTATAATTAGGCATAACATTTATATTTTGACTATTTCACATAAAACTTGACAAGGGATACAAGTGGCAGATATGTGTTTTATCAATGCCTATAGGAATAATTTTTTAAATTATTTACAAAATGTAACATTCTTTATCATTAAGTAATGTTTTCACTTAGTGACTTTAATAAGCTTTAGATAAAATTTGACCTATATGTCCTGAAAACTGTCTTCCTATTTACCCCCAAATGCCACAGCAGCTTAGCAAAAAGATGTTTAAAAGATCTAGAGGAAACAGCGTCTATTTTAGAATCAGGGTGGATATTGGCAATTCAGATTATTAATTACACTTCTAATTGGCCTGTATTGTCAAATATTCATGTCCAGACTCTGTTATATAGCACGATATCTATGCATTATTTATAAAATAATCAATTTCACATCTGAATGCTTACATAGGGTCACCTTTTCATTTAAGACAAGAATTATCATCTGTCAACTGGCTTGAGACAGAACGGTTGTAATAATTCCTGTTCACTAGGACAGCAAGCCCAGATTTTGCAGTAGGATTTATGGTTTTGAGCATTAAATTATTTCTCACTTTTCTGTGGGGTAGTCAGACCTTTCTGCTATAGATATTGTGTTTTGCCTGTTTTTTTTCCCTTTGGCACGTTTTATTATTATTGGTTTTATGTATGTAAATTTGTCAGTCTTATAAAATTGAATTTAATCCTGAAAATATGTAATGGTAATTCTAATCATGAAGAATGGAAATGTGGTTACCCCAGCAGTGCATATGAGTGTGTGTGTGTGTGCGTGTGTGTGTGTGTGTGTGTGAGTGTGTGTGCGTGTGTGTGTGTGTGTGTGTGTGTGTGTGTGTGTGTGTGTGTGTGTGTGTGTGTGTGTGTGTGTGTG
>JAABNY020000032.1:12838708-12851115 GCA_015164015.2 Brevimyrus niger
GGTTACTTATGGTTATGGTTAGGGCAGGGTAGGGGTTAAGGTTGTCATAGTTAGCATTAGCATTTTTCCCATTGAAACGAATAAGCGGTCCCCATAAGGATATGTTTACCCTACATGTGTGTGTGTGTGTGTGTGTATGTGTGTGTGTGTGTGTGTGTGTGTGTGTGAGAGCAGTCCCCATAAAGATATGTTTACCCGGCATGTGTGTGTGTGTGTGTACGCATGTCTATTTGAATCCTTCTGACAGCGGTGGGACAGCTTTTTTAAGAAACCGCCTGAAACGCTGGATTTCTGGAAACCTGCATGCATGGCTAAATGTTGTCTGCGCCATGACCCTTAAACTTTTGTCAAAATATGAAAATATCTTCATTGGACTATTGCTGCCCCAAGGATGAAACATGAAACACAGTGTCTGCATTATTCTTTCATCTCTGTTGCCCTCATTCATTTTTTGACCAGTTGACTGTTTTTTGCACTGCCCCAAATCCAGAAATCTTGTATATGTTTAATGCTTATTCCAATATTTTTTAAGACAATACCGAAACACTTGGTTTACTTGCCACTAAGTTCAGACTCTAAACCCTTCACTTCGTTTTGCCCTCTTCATATAGTTGCAGTTTGTAATGTGATATTTTCAACGCTTTGACCACCTAATAGGTGCACGTTTTTTATTCTCAGGTATTGTCGTGCCGTAATCTTCCCATTCATTGAAACCACTCCAAATCCATCATCAGTATTACCTCTTTGTGATTCAGCAGATTTGTGGGTGTGATATTCCACTTTGCCTTCCAACCTGCGTCCCACAATAACATTTTTCTGATATAAAGTCTTATACTGTCCTACTGCTGTAACCGGAACAGTACTTCATCATATTATGAGCGTGGCATGATAGATTTTCCATCCATCCACAGTCACCCACATCATCCCTTAAATTCTAAACACCGTAGGGCTTTTGAAATTGTTCTGTTGGTCTTTTGATAGATGTGGCTGATTGTTCACAGCGATATAGAGTCATAATAGTCTTTGGATGGCAGAAATCAGTGTTATATCTTTGTATCTTTGATTTTATTCCTAACTGACATATGAACGATTGAGACTACAATGTTTTTCAAATGTCAGTCACAGTAAGCATAACATAAAAAGACAATATTTCCCAGAGAAATTTTTGTTAATAACCCTGTCTTCCTTAGCTGGGATGATAATGTACAAATCCACAGCACCTGCATCTGTCATTCCAATATGTTAGGCATTGCAGTAGGCAGCTGATTCCTTTAACATTAAGCCAATAAAGAAACATACTGTATTTCTGATCATTTCTAAAGTTTCTGCTCTTCCCATCATAGGACAAGACAGTGTAGGTAAAATCATTCATTATGTAATTCCTAATCTAACCCACAATAATCAACATCAAACTTTGTTTCATTTAGTTCTAAGTTATATGCTGTCTTTAATGCATTTCTCTTTTATTTATATTTGATTAAAGCGTTTCATTATGGTGTTTGATGAAATCATCTATAACTTGGCATGATTCATTCTTAAATCCCACTAACAGGCTAACTAGCTTTTTTTTCACTCCCTGCAGAGCATACAAAATCAACACGCAAACAGATTGTGTGGGTAACGACTGAATGGGAAATGTAATCTCCTGGAAATGGAAGTTCAATGGATGATGATAATGTGTGTGTGTGTGTGTGTGTGTGTGTGTGTGTGTGTGTGCGTGTGTTAGGTTTATATTACATTGTGAGGACCAAATGTTCCCCACAATGTGATAAAAACCTGTTGTTTTGATGTTGAGGAGACAATTTTTCAGGTCCCCACAGAGATCTGTGTCCCTACCAAAGTATAAATAGAAACATGTGTGTGATGTGTCTTTATTTTGTCATTTTCTCTATCTATTTAGGTATCTATCACTGAAACATTCATTTAAAATTATTAGCATGAAATTAATCATTTCTGAGAAGGAAAACCTAACATTGTTCATGCTGCTTGCTGTGTCCCCTTTTGCTTGAACATCTCCAAGATAAATAGTTATCAGGCTCTATTTCCTATTAATACAGCAGACCCGTGGCTTGTTGTCAGACACCCGGAAGGGAAGGAGCCTTGGTACTGAGCCAGTTATGACTCGGCTCACCCTTGGTAAATGTGTGTCATCTCTCACCTGGCAGCGCTCACTCCTGCCTTTTTTTAGTGCACCCATCTAGGCATTTGTCAGCAGCAAAGTCAGAATGACCTGTAGACGTACTTTTTGTACTGTCCAGCAGGTACTGCGCCGGCAAAATAAGCGGGCAGGACAGGCAGCCCGCTCTGTGCCAAAGGGGGCGTCTTCCTGACACTTCTCAGCTCTGTTGTACTGACTGATATTAACTTTTGGCATAAAGGAATGAAGGATAATCAAGGCTGTAGATTAGATGAGAAATGGCAAGGTTAAGTAGGTAACATTTGGCCCGTTTTGAAAAGGTTGAAAACTGTTACAGTCTGTTTTACTGTTGTCTTAAGTGCTTCAGTGCTTTTTAATACCAAAATAACTGAATACATTTTGGCAAAGCAATACTTCACAAATGCCACTGCCAGGTTTACTGTGTGCATCATTCAAAACAAAATTCTATCTAGTGTCTCTGCGCAATCCCACTATTTCCACTTTATGATCTAGTATTTATTTGACACTTTTTTCCACAGTGCCCTATAGTGACTTACAGTGCTTTTATATCATCTATAGTGTACATGTAGGCATAGATGTTTTGCTACCTGTTTTATACCACACCTGTGCAGGGATAGAAGCATGCATACGCTAAATATTGTCAGACTGTTAGTAAACAATAATAATAGTGTTTGCGACCGCTGACCTGATTTTTATATTGAGTGAGAACTTTTGTTTGTCGCGCTGTCAGGTATTGGGGATCTATACAATTACTGTGTTGTATTTTTCAGACCTTTAGTTCTTTCAGTAAGGTTGAAACAACTCTTTGGACAAAAGTATCGGGACACCTGGCCATTACACCTACAGGAAATTTTATGACGTCCCATTCTAAATCCATAGACTGATGTTGGACTTGAAGGCCTGGCTCGCCATCTCTGTTCCAGTTCATCCCAAAGGAGTTTGATGGTGTTCAGATCTGGGCTATATGTGGGCCACACCAAACTCACCCAAGCATGGACTTTTACGGACCTTGCTTTGTGCACTGTCTCCACAAAGTTAAAGGCATAGAATTGTGCAAAATGTCTTGGTATGCTAAAGAATAAAGAGATCCATTCACTGGAACTAAAGGGCTTAGCCTGAAAAACCATTGCATAGCATTATCCCTCCTTCACCAATCATTACAGCTGGCACAATGCAGTCAGACAGGTAAAGTTCTCCTGGCATCTGCTGATCCCAGACTCATTCATCAGACTTCTAGACAGAGAAGCGTGACTCGTCACAGAACATACTTCCCAGCATCCAGAATCCAGTGGCAGCGTGCTTTACGGCACTGCATCCAACGCTTGGCATTTGGTGATATGAGGCTTGCATGTAGCTGCCTGGCCATGGAAGCCCATTCCATGAGGCTCCTGTCGCAAATTTTTTGTGTTTGGAGTTAATGCCAGAGGAAGTTTGGAACTCGGCAGTTATTGAGTCAACTGAGTGCTGATTACTTTTACACACTATGCCCCTCAGTGCTTAGCAACCCCATCACTTATGTTATCTGCTATGTCGTGACACCAGAGTTTCTGTTGTTGCTAAATGTTTCCACTTTGCAATCACACCACTTACAGTTGACCGTGGGATATCTTGCAGGGAAAAAAAATTCCTGATCTGACTAATTGCAAAGGGATCCTGTGACGATACCATGCTTGAATTCACTGAGCTCTTCAGAGCGGCCCATTTGAGCCTGACTGCATGGATACGGAAACAGACAAATAAATTATTAAATTATTAAGAGGTGTGTGTGTGTGTGTGTGTGTGTGTATATATATATATATATATATATATACATCATATGCATGCATCCATTTTCTGCTGCTCATACAAAGTCTAGTAGCGAGGGCAGCAGGCTAAGCAGGGATTCCCTGACCTCCTTCTCCCCAGCCAGCTCCTCTGGGCATTCCCAGGCCAGCTAAAAGATACAGTATATTCTCTCCAGTGTGTCCTGGGTCTGTGTCCTGGGTCTGGCCTGGGGCCTCCTCCCTGTTGGACATGCTTTAGGAGGTGTCCAGGATGCATCCCAGGTAGATGCCTGAACCAACTCAACTGCCTCCTTTCGATGCAGAGTTCTGGTTTTGATATTTATTAGTGATATTATAAGATGATAATTTATTATTTATTATGCTTTGGTTGTTGGCAATGTTCGCTGATTATTTTTGCTGCTATAACACCCGAATTTCCCCACTGGGGATCAATAAAGTGTTATATCGTATAAAAATAATCAATAGATTTTTAACTGAATAATATATAGCAATTATAATGATAAATGATTAGTTATTAGTCATGCTGTACTTTTAGTGTAGATGCGTTTTGAATAATATATAGCAATTGTAATGATGAATGATTAGTTATTATTCATGCTATACTTTTAGTGTAAACACGTTTTCACGCATGGGCCATTATCGGGGGCTGCCGTAAATTGGGCTTCCAGTAAAATCGGGCAGCGACAAACACGTGCTGTGGCCGAATTCAGGGGCTGCGTCCTTTGAAGGGTGCATTTGAAGACTGAAAACATCACAGGGGTGTGGTAATGCTGCCCCATTTCGAAGCCTCCTTCAAATGCAACCTGGAAATGCATCCTCCTTCTTCCAATCCGCAAATAATGCGGCCAATGGATCCTTTGCAGCCCAAGAATCTCAAGATTCTTTGCACAGAGGTAAGGCGGGTGTGTCCCGGCTAGACGGTGGGAACGGTGCTTCATGACTCAAGGGTAAGGGCGGGAACAGCTGGTGACGCAAATAGGAAATTATCCGTAGGCCTGACAGTCCCATTTGACAATACTTTCTGTATGACCTTTGAAGAACGCAGCCTACAAAGGCAACACCTTTATAGACTGTGTCCTTCATAGGATGAAGTCCATGCATTTGGACGCAGCCTATGTCTGCTGTCTGGGATTTCGACCCATGGCCTTTGCATTGCTAGCACACCGCTCTACTTATTGAGATACAGGGAATACTATTGCAAGACCTAATGTTGTGTGCGTGTGCTTGGCCTCAGTGTGATATAGAGTATTCTCAGTATCTAACAATAATCTATTGGTTGTGAGACTTGTCAAGCGCTCTCAGGATAGCACTCCATAGATAGCAGCTGCTCTATACATTTATATTTCTATTCTGGTCTTTGCTTAATAAAACAGCAGTCAATAACTGTATGCTGCTCAGGGTGCCTCCCATGAAGCAAATGAAAAAGAAATTGCTTAGAAAGAGCAGGAAGCTTAAAGTAATAATGTTCCCACTGTCAGCACAGGAAGCTCCAGATTTACCCTGAGTTTTGATACACTTCTCAAAAGCAGACATTTTCAATTCAACAAATAAAAGATAGGGATGCCAGTATTAGGGTGCAGTATTAGGATACTAATTACTTAATTCAAATATGCTCTTCATCATTTCTTGCCATAAATTCTTTCAATCAAAAAGAAGGTCGGTGAGGCCAAAAGATATGCTGCTGGATTAAAAACATGGACAGGTGTTTGGCATTCTGCACAAAGCACAGAACCTAAAAGGACCGTTAAGTAGAATTTTCGCCTAAATAATGGGTCCCATGATCCCATCACATCAAAGGATCTAGGTTGAACTTGCCTCAGTAGCAATGTGCTATTGAGTGCATTGGGGGAGGGGGGGCATCATTCACAATTCACATTCACAATCGATTTAGGGACGTGTCAGTCAGTTCTCTCCCCCGTACACTTAAGGGCAGAAAAAGGTGAAACTAGCTGGGAAAGAAATTGATCTGCAGACATTAGCCGTACATTTTTTTCCCCCAATTTAATAACAAATACTTAAAATTAAATCAGCTGCAGTCTGTATATAGACTACAATATAAGTGGTTCTATAGTAGCTCATAAAAATGTTGCCTGCAATAGAATGGAGCTGATAATTAAATTACATTTGCTTCATTTTAGTGCAGCAAAAAGGTATATTTCTAGAAAGTCTCTTTGCCTTTATAGTTAAGAGAACATTCTGCATTGATATCTATTATTATTATTATTATTATTGTTGTTGTTGTTGTTGTTGTTGTTGTTGTGGGGGTTTGAATCCCCTCTATGTGTAGAGTGTGTGTTCTCCTTATGTTTTATGTGTGTCCTCTTCCAGTCCGAAGACACACAATGATGCTAATTTGTGTCTCTAAACTATTCATAGAGTATAAACTGTATGCGCGTTTGTTCCCTGTGATGGACTGGCATTCCATCCAGGGTGTACTGAGCCTTGTGTCCTGTGATGGACTGGCATTCCATCCAGGGTGTACTGAGCCTTGTGTCCTGTGATGGACTGGCATGCCATCCAGGGTGTACTGAGCCTTGTGTCCTGTGATGGACTGGCATGCCATCCAGGGTGTACTGAGCCTTGTGTCCTGTGATGGACTGGCATCCCATCCAGGGTGTACTGAGCCTTGTGTCCTGTGATGGACTGGCATGCCATCCAGGGTGTACTGAGCCTTGTGCCCTATGCTGCCTGACAGAAGTCCCAGGCCCTGCACTGGTTAAGCAGTTCAAAGATGATGTTAAGTTGACGCTGAAGTTCTTGTGCTTTTTAGTAGCGAGGACAGTAACGCAACCTCTGGTGACCTGTGCATTGGTGCATGATGCAAGACAGTACCTCGATGTGTACCTCTGTGTTAAGGGGGAGCCAAACTGAATCCCCTACTTCATGCGGAAGATCACCCAGTATAATCTGGCAACCAGTCTTGTTTGGTCTCATAGAGTACCGTATTTAGTTACACCTTAAAGTGTGGAGTTTGTGATCCACTTCCCTGGGTAAACTGCATCTTTCTGGCCGTGGTTTACATCCCGTGTTACCCAAAGGGTTCAAACCTGCGTCATGGACAATGGCCAAAATGGTTCACCTGCAGAGTGAGAATAGGACCATCCATGTACATGATTGATCTATCTATGTACCCGCATTCTGGTAGTATATGCATATTGCATTAGTACACAGTACAGGATTTTTTTGTGCACACTCAGAAGTCATTATCTAGCATTCCTGATTTGATTTTGCGGTATTTAGCTTGATTGTAAAATAAGGCATTTCATTTTGTTCAATTGCTGCTGAAGGTCACCTGTTATGAAATAATTCTAAAAAACAATAACGTGTGACTGATGGACCTGACATTTTTCAGTATGTTTTGTATGATGTAACTAGTCTCAAAAATATAGAAACTATCAAAGTTTTTTTGTATTGTTATTAATTTTTATGAATTATATTTGAAGGTTCTTTGAAAGACATCACCAACATTTATCTTACAGCTCAATACAAATACTGCAAGTCAAAAATTATGCTTTTTGGATGTAAAATAAAATTGTTCAATAAAAATACATAATAAATGAATCAATGAAATGTGCTGAATCCTAAGAAAAAAAGTGCTGAAGAGAACTATCTGCATGCCTTTCATCCATCCATCCTTTAAACCCACTTGTCCTATTCAGGGTTAGGCGGGGGGTGGGGGGTGACTGGAGCCCATCTCAGAGGCCACAGGCACAAGGTGGGGAACAACCCATTGCAGGGTGTATACACTATATGCTTATTTGCCATGACAACACGAGGAGAACATGCAAACTCCACACATATGGTGGGGACTTGAACCCAAGTCCCAGAAGAGGGAGGCATCCGCACTGCACCACCATGCTGCCCATAGCTGCATACCTGTGTAAACTAATTTAATGATTGCATAAACAAATGATTGATTAATAAAAATCTGAGGTCACCATAACTGTGTGTTATTTTGCAATCATTTACCATAATGGGATTTCCCTTCTTCAGTGTTTCACTACAGCAAAACGTATTTTCACAATGGCCTACAATGAGCAGTAGAGTGTCTCAGTAAGTAGCACTATAGGTGTCGGTCTGATCGCAGAGGGTGGGTGGTTGTGTAATATTGGATGCGAGATGTTCTGGAAGCTAGATGAATATCGTAAAACTGTACAGCCACACTGTCCCTGATTAATTTAAAGAGTTATATAAAAATATGTGTTCTATTGTTTGGATTAGTTCTTCTAGAACAGCGGGCGCCAACCTGTCGATCACAATCGACAGGTGAATCGTTCAGGCATCCCTAGTTGATTGCGACAATCAGACGCTACCACGTCACTTAGCATGCTTCACTCTGCATCATTAGGTTACTAGCTAACTTTATGAACACAGAGAGGTTGCATTTCTGTTTATTTTTATTTATTTTTTTACTACATTCGACACTGAAAAACTATTTGAGTTCCAGGCATCTCCCATAACCCTGCCTCCCGCAAATGATGCGCAATGTCCTGGAAAGATGTTGTTCTGCTATTCAGTAGCAGCAAAATTAGCCAGAAAGAAAGTGCCGCAACCCCCCCACAGCACCCCACTCGACCCCATCCATTCAGCCAGCAGATACCATCATACCATCTAGACATTATACCCACATTTTTGCTGCTTCCGGTAGGGAGCTGGAAGGGAGCAAAAACTGTGTTTCTGAGGAACGGATTGGGAAATACTGTTCTAATGCATGCAGTGAAGATGGATTCCATCATGTGACTGTTCAGTGCAAGACCAGCTGATATATGATCTGGGCCTTCCTTCAATGTCCAAGAAAATAAAGACATTACTGTGCCATTGTGTGTTGTTCTCATGCAAGGTTGTCTGTAACAGTGACTCCTGGGAACCAATCATCTCCACAGCTTCCTCCTGAGGTAGATGGGACCATTGAGAGCCCCCTGCTTCCAGAAATTGGTGTGCAGCTCTTTGATCTTGTAGCCATTTCGAAAGAAGTTATCATGGCATCATTCTGTCAAAGACTCATCATTGGTGGTGATCGTTCCACCGTAGCAGTATCGCTGGTAGAGGATGGAATTGCAATTTTGGTAAATAGGACATGCAGAAAGGATCGGAGTGGGAGAAGTTTGGTTGGTAAAACTTTCCATGAATGCCATGTCTAGAAGAACCTCTGAACACATTCGTAGCACATTATAATCCATTCATAAAACATTATTAGCATAGCTATAAATATTTATCAAAAGGCATAACACATTACAGCCAGTGCAGACTTGTTTATTATGCATTATGAATGTTTTTTGAAGCGCCCATCTATATGAAGATATCTATAGTGCATTATAGATGAGGGCTTCATTGGAGCTTATGAGGTATTATAATCGCCATTATAATACGTAATGACTGCAAATAGATGATGCTGTAATGCTTTATTAATTCTTATGCTGACCATTATTAATGCATTAAGATATTCATAATGCATTATAGATGAAAGCTTTCGAGTAAAGCGCTGCTGTTTGGTTTCCCACATATACTGCTGAGGTCTGCCAGTGAAAATATCCCAAATCTAATTGTGTATGGAGGTGGTAAGCTGCAGAAAAACGTAAGATGACAGCTGTGCTGAAATTACCTGGTGGGTCAGTGGGCAACCCTGCTGTCTTCCATCCCCAGGTTTATGGATTTAATACCATCCATGTCTTTGCTCTGGCATTGTTTGCCATGCGTCCATGTGTATGTGTTCTTTCTCAATCCACAGACACCCCGTGCAGGTAAGTTGATTCCTTAACATTAGAGTTCAAACATCCTGCCCGAAAATGAGCATTTGCTAAAAATGGACAGAAACACATTGAGGCAATTTTAGGCAATTTATATTCACATTTTTCTAATTAGGTAGCACAGGATATTTTCCTCTTCCATATCACTGTTTATGCTAATAACTGGAAGCACATTTTTGGCATTGTAATTGGCATTGCACAACAGGTCCCAGTGAAGTAAATCCTCGACTACTGCAGATATTTTGCTTTGGTGTGAAATTAATGGCACAAGATCTGGCCCCAGGATGCAATTACACCTAAGTGGGTTGCATGTAATATTTCTTTTTTATACTGCACTCTAATTATCTGGGGGCAAGTTATGACATGTACTCAACTCCGTAATAAATTATGGAAGCCAAAACATTAACGTCAAAATGAGCAAAATTTAGAGCAAAATGACAAAAATAACATCACCCAAATTTAAACATTCAGCACTGAAAATATTCTCAATGAATAATTAATTAATTTAAGGAGTGACTGACAGTTGTTGCCCCTTATATAAGTAGCTGCTGTGCTTATGATGTAATAAATTTTGTGTTTATAGAATGTGGAATTGCTTATAATTGCTTAATTTTATCACAGCAACCTTAAAAACTGCAAAAAATAAAATTCTTGCTTAAATACCAGCTACAAACTACAGTTACCTCTTCATAAAATGCTACATACTGAGGGTTTTTCTTTATTCTTTCACATAACAAAGTAAGGCTGGTTCAGTGGGTAACACAGTTGCATAAAACCTCTGAACCCTGTTTCTGCTCTATTTGGAGTTTTTTTTCCCCTGATTTCCCTGTTTCACCTGAGTTTAGTCCAGGGACTCTGCAGACCAATGAAATGGCGTCAGGCTAAAAGGTGTATAGTGCCGTGTGCATGTATGGGCCCCATGATGAACTAGCATCCCGTCCATGGTGTGCCCCTGTCAGGTGTCCTACGCTGCCTAGGACAAACTCTAGCTCCATCCAATCCTGTTCATGATAAGCAGTCTGAAGACATGAAGAGTATGTGCCATTAAATCCCCCAAGCTTCTATATAGGCAGTGTGTGGCTCTGCGGGGTAGGAAAGATGGCTGACCCTGTGCCCTGGTCCTAAGATTCACAAGACAGATTCAGAGTACTTTATTTATATCAGAACTTTATTCATCTTAGTACTTTTTTTGTTGCAGTAGCAATTCACATAAATGAGAAAACACACACACACACACACACACTATGTAGGTGACATAACATAAAATTGCATAATATACAATTACAAAAATGTATTTAAATATGTACAAATATGCAGAAACTACTAGATACAAATGACTTTTAAACTAAAGATATATCTTTAAGCATGCAAATGAAATGTAAATGTGCATTGTGCATTACCTGAGAGAAGACACGATGAACCGCGAATCAATAAAAATCGATGTAAATGTATGAGGATATAAACCAGCTGACATGGAAAATGTTTAGGAGTACTTCACACGCTTTAGGAGTAATTCACAGTACTTTAACCGAAAATCTGGTGTAATATTACATTTGATTTTACAACGTCAGTTTGACGTCAGGTGTCACTGCCTGTTCACGTCCTGACTTTGGTCCTGCCCCCCCAGGTCCTTTCTCTGTGGAGTTTGCATGCTTCTGCCAGGGATTCCGGTTTCATCCCACCGTCCAAAAGCATGCGGTGTAGATTGATTGATGAGTCTAAATTGGCACCCTGTGGTGTGTTGGTGACTGTATGGGGTTGGTTCACGTCTGCGCCCATCGTTCCGATGATAGGCTCCGCAACCCCATTTGGGATTAAGCATTTTCAGAAAATGGATGGATGGACACTCCAAATGATCTTAAATCGGCAGTTTGGCTGCATTTTAGCTTTCCGGTGACCACAAACAAAAACAGCGAGAAATATCCACTGGCACCACAATGAGATGGGAGAAGATTATTAAAAGAGCAAACCATGCTAGAAAGCAGCACATGCAAGCCTTAGTTTGATTATTTGAAGATTTTTTTAAAATTTACTTATTTTGATTTGGATTTTTTTTTTTTAAAAACAGTGATTTATTCCATTTCAGTTGCACTGTTAAGAGGACACATTTTGCAGTTTAGAAAGATAAAGGAATATTTTTTTATAAATTTGTCTGCAGCTCATTTTGCTAAAAAATTGTAAGAAAAACATATAGTGAAATTGTGTCGAATGGTGAGATGAGTGTATCGTTACATCCCTAGTAATGATCCATATTGCAGAGGAATTAAATGTTATTCATTTATATTATAGAAGATATCCAATGGGTGCACATATTATTCTTCGAAAATTGCATATGTTGTTACCCATCTCTTTTTGTAAGACCCTTCCAGGGAAAGGACAGGTAGGAGATGTTCAGGAAAATGACCATAAAATGAAAAATTAAATGAAGAATTTGCAGTTGAATGAATATGAACTGGATTTTAAAATAGGATATGTTATTTAAATGTGCAGTAAAATGTTTTACACTAATCGTTTTCAGAGAAAAGTTTTAAATTGAATCTATTTTGACATGAAAATTTTACCATTTACCTCTTAACTGTATTTTACCAATAATTAATAGACATAGGGTTCTCAGACACTGCAATGAGTTACTTGATTGATCGTATAGATAGATAGATAGATAGATAGATAGATAGATAGATAGATAGATAGATAGATAGATAGATAGATAGATAGATA
>JAABNY020000032.1:12851215-12868623 GCA_015164015.2 Brevimyrus niger
TAGATAGATAGATAGATAGATAGATAGATAGATAGATAGATAGATAGATAGATAGATAGATAGATAGATAGATGAATGAATATATTTAAATTGGGTTTATTATTTTCATAATTCTCCATAGAGCTATAGATATATATCTTCATATATTATATTATTTTTATGGTATGAAACAAAACAGCAGCAGAGTGGCCCATTGAGTAACACTGTAAACTCCCTGCTCCTGCTTTGCAGGTATGAATTCCTTCCCTATTGTATGCTACGTTTCCACATTCTTCCTGTGCTTCATGGATTTCCTCCCATAATCCAAAGGCATTCAATTTCGCAAACTGCCAATTGCATATACCCTAGAATGGACTGGCATCCTGCCCAGGCATTCCCTTACTCTCTGCCCTGTGCTGCCTGGGGTAGAATCCACCCCCGCCCCCCCAACCACCCCGGCCCTGTACTGGATGACCAGTTCTGTATTATGTTCATTGAATTATATGCTCCTACATTTAAAAAAATGCAATGATTATTACTTTTTGGAACCCAACTCAGGGCCAGAATAATTGGTTTGACCGTGAAAATGATGCATCACAGCTTAGACAGAACATGAACTAGGTTCCTCTGTCTTTGTCTAGGAGCGTCTCTTTACAGCGGTCCGTGCCACACAGAGACAGATAATAACTACACCTTCTGACACCCAGTCCCATATCCAGACAGGTGCTCTTTACTTTCACCAACAATGAGTACGCACTTTAATTGGGGTTTTCTTACCCTTATGAGTCTGTTCCTTTAAAAAGAATTTAAAAATACTTTCTTCTTCCCAATAAATGATTTGTATTCAGTCATCGTAATAGCATATGGTCTATTATACAATCTGTCGGGGCAGATCACAAGCAGATCACAAGCAAATCCATATTCACAGGCCAAAATTAATTAATTTCCAGAAGGGAGAAGAAGGGAGGCGCTTGCCATTTTCTGAAGATGTATGGGTGAGTGGGACAGCAAATACAATGGTGGCAAGGTGACGTGATAACAGAGAGGACTCGACCCTAATGGGACTTTCTAAAGGTCAACATCTAGAATTGGAAATGCAAGACATATATGAGCCAGAGAGGCCTCTCCTGTATATATGCAGAAATTAAGTTCATGGAGCCTGCTTAGCCTTGTTTGTCTTCTGATACTTAACATCCATATCCAGACTAAATGCTCTCATTCCACTGCAATGATCCACACATTTTTTTTTCAGCAGTTACTATTAAAAAATATATATATATATACTCATGAAGTGCATATTAAAGCAAATCACAGCATCATCTCTTGACTGACCTGAGCAAAATAACAGAAGCACATTTAATCCCCATCCTTGTCTTGTCCACAAAGCAATTATGGTGCACATGCAGTATCATCTAAGTGGATTATATAAAACCTCTTTATGCTGGTGGCTTTCCAGTTAATACCTCGAGTCTCAGCAAAGGACTGCTGATGGCTCACATAATGAAATAAGCAACTATAAGCAGTGCATACAGCTACAGTAATCCAATTCTTTTTTGGTTGGATTCACTCATAATGAATCTGTTGGTCAACATTTTCCACCACTAGAAAGTAAATCTCCGTTTCATTTTCTAATTCTGTACTTGTGCGCAGAAAATTACATTGTGTGTTTGTGTGTGTGTATGTGTGTGTGTTTGTATATATATATATGTGTGTGTGTGTGTGTGTGTGTGTGTGTGTGTGTGTGTGTGTGTGTGTGTGTGTGTGTGTATGTGATGCAATGCTGTGTAATAAAATGCCATTTTTGCTTGTCAGTCATATTCTCTGGGTTTTATATAAACTTTATACGTGACAGACTGTTGCTTTGACATCAAAGAGCATTTGCTGATTTAGAGGAAATGGTTCAAGAAAGGATTGTCCTTGGTATACCGTTCAGCAAAAGAACAGGGCTTGTGAGGTAGGGGACATCAAACTAAAGAACGCAATATTAAGAACTGCATAAAGTACAAAAGGATAATAGACAAGATGCTCACAGCCGGAACTGATAAAAGCCATCCACCAATCCAGCCATCCTCCAGCAGGGGTTTGTGAGGTACCTATCGCAGGCCGCACGGGGAATGAGGCACAGCACACAAAAACCACAGAATAAATACTGGCTACTATTCTTTGCCATTATCCATATATCAATGTATGACATGAACAAATTTTATACATCTTTCAGTCAAAGTAAAATTATATCACAAACGCATGAATCGGCAATGTTACTCAACAAAAATGCCACAAGAATGTGTACAATTTGAATTTAATTGTTCTGGTCAGACAATTACATGAAATCCAAGGAGTAGCTACTTATTTGACGAAGCTGTTAATGTGTATGTGAACCAAAGACATCTTTCATAGTAATGTTCCTGGTCTAGCTAAACCCAGCTGTCCTGCCTTCTAATTGACCTCAGTCCCACCATAGCCATTTACACAACCACCAAAATAAACAAATATACAGAATCACAATGGCACCTGAAGCCTATTCCAGCAAAGTGGGGCATTAGACTGGGGTATGCTATGGGCTGGTTGCTAGTGTAATGCTGAGACACTAATTAGCTTAATTGCATGCCGTTGAGACTTAATATCTGTTAAAAAAAAAAAAAGTTATGAGACAATTACTGATACTCTTAGAAGACTACAAGCATTTGTTTGTATATGTTATGAATAATGCATCGTTTTGAAGTATGTTATTTTAATGTGAAATTACTCTCTTTTATGTTTGTTTGATATGCACATCTCAGTTTTCAGTGTAGCTAATAATGCTCAGTATTACTTTGAATCAACTTTTTGACGACATGGGCAAGTTAAACAAAACCATTGAAATATTTTATTTACTGTCTCTGCTATAAGAACAAGACATAATTGCTGGAAAATGCCCATATGAAATCACTAAGGGTTGCAAATCTGCAGTAGTTTGGATTGTAGCATAAACTCAATTTTGTTCTATGTGTCAGTGGAAAGAGTTTAAGTACTCCCATCCTTTTATCCTTCACCTAACCATATTCCTGGGTTACGAAAGGCCTGAACAGTAATGGCAACAATCAAATGGCAACACTTACTTTAACTGACATCAATAAAGCATTATATAGACACCTTCATAATGCATTATAAAGGTCATTATAAGGCATTACAGCATTTCTATTGACAGCCATAAGGCATAAAAATGTTGATTATAATATTTCATAAGCTGCACTGTAGCTCTCATCTATAATTCACTACAGATACATTCATAATGCATTATAATGATCAGTATAAGAATTAAGGGTGCTTTGTACTGCATTTTGAAGGTATTTATAAAAACACGTTTGCATTCCTGATAAGAGCTTTATTAAAAACATCAATAATGCATAATAAACATGGCTATGTCGTCTTTTGCCTTTCTATAAAGTTATAGCCCTCTTCATAATGCTTTACGAATGCATTGCAATGTGCTAAGATCGCGTTCATAGATTATTATAGACATTGCATTTACAGACAGTTTTACCAAATTTGCTTATAAACCCAAAATTAAAATATTAATTTCCATGAAATTTGTTTGTATGCAGCGTGCTTTCCCATGCAAGTGAACTGGTGAGAGTTTGGAAGATGAATCAGAATAGCGCCTTTCCCATACAAATACAGTGATCCAGCGCCTATCGCGGACGATGCGTTCCAGACCCATCAGCGACAGGTGAAAATCCGCGATATATAAATAAACATTTTTTATGGTTTAAGCCTTAAAATACCCCTCCCACACGCCTTAAACACGTGTACAGTAAGCTTATTAAAACAAAACATATATGTGGATGTCGGGGTAAGGATATGAGTAACATAATAATAATAATAATAATAATAATAATAATAATAATAATAATAATAATAATAAAATGTAATGCGTACACCTCTCTCACGTAATGGAACAAATAAAAATGAAAACATATATGGCTCTTTAATATTCTTTTCATCCTTCTTGATGTAGCGTACCATCGATTCATTTAAGCCACAAAGGTGGGCGACATCCGTGTAACGCTTTCCTTCCCGAAGTTTATCCAGGAGTTTTACCTTCTCCTGAATGCCGCTGCCGCTTAGGCTCTTTGCGATATAGCGGGGGATCACTGTACACCCAAATATTCTTAACAAAGAACAAAGCATTGTATAATAAAATATCACAAAATTTATTGTTAAACAGTGTGAAAAAATTTGGAGACCATATATAATCCTGCCTTTTGCAATGAATATTGCTTCAGATGGTCTGGACAAACATACTTAAGGTTCTGCCAAAATTCCATCCACCAAACAAAAAATGTACATAAACATCTGTAGTTTCGATGTAATAAAAATGCTGAATGTTCCTAAGAAAATATTCATGTACTCCAATCCTCCTCTTTCATATTTCACAAGTGGAAATTCCAGTGTACATCATTAGCATCATCCTTGCTGACTAGATATAATTAATAATCAAATTAATCATCCAGACAGTAAGTTGGTGGATTTGACCTGATACACAAATTCTCCATCTGATTAGGCAGCAGAGTGACAGGTATCTGACAGAGGTACATAAATCTTACCTTAAAGGCTAATTTTCCAAGTAATTGCTTAATATGTTTAATAAATCAGCTCATATTGTAATGAGCAGTATTTGATAAAATAATTTAATAAGAAATGCCCAAAAATGCAGAATTTCCATGTCATGTGCAATTTACTTTAAATGCACTTAGACGTTTTTGAATTCTGTCACTGAGATGAGCGTTAAACAAATATTGACAATTGTCTTTATTAATAATACCTGTGAACATAATGATGTAGTTTCCTCCTTTCCACCTCTTAAATGAGAGACTTTATTTGACAAACTAGAAGAAGGCTTAGCAGAACAAATCTAAAATATCGATCAGTCTGCGCCTCCAGCAAAGAACCTGCTCATTGCATATAGATTTTTTTTTCCTTTAATAAACTGTTCTCTTCAAATTAGTTTATGTTAGAGAAAACGTGGCAGGTGATCCATTTTAAAAGATGTGTCTTAAGCAAAAATTACTTAATACCCCATCATTTTACTGTTACCGTTCCATTGCCATTTAAAATCATTATTTGGCATGTTTCAGAAATGTGCAACTGTAGAACCCGTTTGTGGTAAACGTTCGAAGCACTGAATTCCTTGGAACAAAGTGATTGTGAAATATCTAATGTGCATCTTTATCTATCCCAGAAATATGTCCTCCAATGAAGAAATCCTATACATGAAGACACAGGTCCTCTTATCTGCTGGGGGTAGAACCTTTTTCCGTATGTGTGGCTGCCCATTTCCCCGCCCACATCTCAACTGTTGTCAAGCATGCCAAAAAGCTTCATAATTTACACCAGAAACCCAAGCACAACTGCTCTAAACCCTAACCCTCAAGTCCGCCTTCCTGCATGCTCAGAGGCTTCTGTAAAGCGAAGCCTTATGCCGGCCAAAGGTGTGTCTACTCTGGATGTGTGAGTGAGTCACTGTCACATGCAGGAGCCTGCATTCGCTGAATAACTCTCGGAGGTTGGCCTAAATGCCGCAGACACACAAACAGCAGAACCCCTCCTAAATAAGATGACTGATAAGAAATGCCCCCAAAATGCAGAAATTCCGTGTTCTGTGCGATTTACTTTTGAATTCTGCCAGTGAGAAGAAATAAATATTGACATTTAGTCTTTATTCATAATGTGATAAATGCAAGGAAATTTTATGCGCGTGAGCTTAAATTGGGGCTGATGAGTGAAATGATTAGGCGTTTGTTAACTTTTGCTGTTAATATTATTCAAATTGGGCTCCAAAGAAAAAAATACACAGTGCAGTAAGAGTCTCTAATCTGCTTAGGGGCAGGTGCATAAAACACACAGGTGTATGTTTTTACCCCACTTTCCTGTGCTGCCTGTGCTGCCCCCCCCCCCCCAGCATAACCATTTTTTCTCCACAAGTCATTATCACTGCAGACCTGAACGCTGCAGCCGCTCTCAGTAAATTGTTTTCATTAAGAATGATCTAAAGCATATGCTTAAGTCATAGCCTTGATGGAAGATAGCCTTGGGTTTATCTTTTGAAGTCATGTCGAAGGAGAGAACACTGTACAGTCACAGTTGAAGCCTTTCTGCATTATAATAAATTATGTGGCATATTTGAGAGTCTGTAATAAATGAGGGTTACACGTGAATACGTTGGCACTGTAGATCAAAATCAATCATTCTGATATGGAATTTGATTCGCTGACTGGAGCTCCAGTTATTTTGCAAAGGTATATTGGGTCACACTGAATATTCACAGGAAAGTAATGTGTATTTTATTCTAAATACATACAGTGTTTTAAGATGCTGTTTTAAATAAAAAGTTAGTGTAGGTTTGTCTGCTTTTATGAGTTTATATATAATGTATATTATTTATGCATAGACATTTACTTCAACTTTTCGTACGTTCAGGACTTTTCATTTAGTCATTGTGATGTCATGTAGGTCAAGTGCGATGGTTTACAAACTTATATGTATATTAAGATCATGGACATAAAAGAGGCATTAGTGTCAGTATGGACAATGTGTGATATCTACATCTCATATCCATTGCTTTAGAGATAGTGGACTGCCTTTAAATTTCAGGCAAAAAATTAGATGAAGCAGAACAGAAACAGGTGAAGTGTAGAACATAGTAATATTTCTTGAATATGTGACAAAACATCAAAACAAACTGAAAATGCATATAAGATACATAACTGTCAAAAAAAACAAAGGTTAGCTGGGTTTAAAGGTAGTCAAGGGTCCTATTCATATCACTTCATAAATTCAAGCAAACCTAATGAATTATTTTAGCGATTGAATTGGTGGTGTGCAAATAACATACTTAATTAAACTGATGTAGCTAATATTCAAACAGTCTAAATAAAAGTCTATTTTCATCCATAGTGTCCCGTGGCTTGTGGGTTGTACTTTGCAAAATAGGTTCCAGCATCACTATGATTCTGTAATGCAGTATATTCCGATCCAGTTCTCAGGGACCCATGGTTGGTCCATGTTTTTGCTCCCTCCAAACTCTTTGCCAGACAGTCCACGTTTCTGCTCTCTACCGGTAGAGAGCTGGGAGGGAGCAAAAACGTGGACTATCTATGGGTCCCCGAGGACTTGATTGGGAAACACTGCAGTGTAGGTGATACGTGTTACAGAAGATGGATGGATGGATACACGAGCAAGATGAGGCATTTTTGTATTATGAGTCCAGCTCTTCAGAAAATTCCATCTTGGGATTCAACTCGCTTTGCATTCTGCAGACAGGAGCACCAGGCTGTGAACATGGCCATTCGAATGCATCCTCATCCAGGTCAGAATTCACATCACTAAGTTTTGCCAGGCACCTCACAATCCACAAACAGTCCGAGATGATTTTTTTTCTTCTGGTGTTTGTTTCATCTGTTTCTTACATTTCAGCTAAATGTAAGAGAGAAGCCTGGCACCGTTGGTCATCGAACTACAAAAATGTTTCCCCAGAGCATTGTACAGCCCTCATTAGGATTAGATTTATTTGCTTGTTTGTCCTTTTTTTCATTCGCTTCAGGCAATCTTACGTTGAGAGCCCAGAGTCCCAATTGTGTAAAAATGATAAAGGCGTACAGTGTGGAAAATGAAGGAGCCGAGGTGATTTATTACACCATACATTACTAGCTATGCTCTGCAGTTAATATTACTTTGATGAATGTTTGGCATCCTTTGTCCCAATAAATAAATACCAATGCGTATATTTTCATCATTTCTACACATTATAAACCTGTGCCTAGTGCTGTGATTAACACTCATCCTAAAATATGGCACTCTGCAGGAAATGAACAAATCAATTGTACCACATAAGCTGACCACAGAGTTAATCTTTAAAGGAGAAGATGAAGGGCAGATTCATGAATAGACTGGTGACTTTATCTGAAATATATTCTGTACCTCAATTCAATGTCTCAGTGGGTAGTGCGGACACCTCATACCAGGGTTGTGGGTTTGATTCCTTCCATTTCCCTTCTGTGTGGAATTTACTCCAGTTTGCCTGAGTATCCTACTAGTACTTTCCTGTGCCCAACCAGGAGGACATGGTACAAGTTAATCAGTATCACTAAATTGCTTATAGTGTGTGTGGGCAGTGGTGCTTGGGTATTGGGGGAAGGACCCAGCAGCAGGTATGCACTCTTATTGGTTTGTTTGTTTGTTAATTGAGATTTGGAGCATCTGGATTACACAGGTATGCAACTTCAGGACTGTTTTAATAACGTTGTGCAGTTTTGACTCCTTTAGAATTTTTCAAAATGCAGCAGCTAATTTGTTTAGAAATACTTGCTTATCAGTCATTTTATTTTAGGGCCATTTTGAAATGTTTCTGCATGCCATGACCCCCATTATTCTTGTCCTCTTCCCTAATTAATCACTCGACCCATTCAGAAACACGGGATAGCTTTTTTTCCATTATAGTTTGATGTTAGAAACACTAGGCTTTCTATCACATAAACCAGGCGAGCAATATTTTTCAGGCTATTCAATATTTAATATATTTCTTGCATATAGCATGCTTTGAAATTAAGTTCCCTTCTCTTGCTTTCAAATTGGATGTGCTGAATCTGAATATCTTTTCCAATGATACATTTTGGTTTTAAGTAGACTGGTCTTCTAAAATCTTAAGGGCTTTCCATGGTACCCAAGCGATATTGAGTTTTGGTCTCTCGATTTAAATGTGAAACTACTGTATATCTTCTTCTACAATGTTAATAGAACTGAAGTACAGTGTCATATTATAAAATAGTCTGAGCATTGAATTGTTTACCAAATTATCCAAAAACCATATACAATTCCGCAAATGTAGGAAAGTCAAGAATTACAGTTATCATTTCATATATATTTTACATGTTTAAAATACTTATTCTTTCATTATTGCAAATTTTTTCACTATGAAATTTAGCCTGTTTTGAGGCCACTTGCACAGTCCAGGAAACGCTGAAATGTTTTGTCGGCGCTACAACAAACTACAGTAACTACTGGAATTAAACTAACATGATATCTCTATTGAATTTTCTATGCTAGCATTTACAGTGTTACATATAATACACACGTAATGAAAAATGGATCACGCGCAACACAAACTTCAAAGCCGAGCAGGAGCTATTACAGGTGAGCCTGTGACGACATCGCCACGCGGAGTAGCGGGAGGCGAGCCTGTGCCGACATCGGCACGCGGAATAGCGGGGGGTGAGCCTATGCCGACATCGCCACGCGAAGTAGCGGGAGGCGAGCCTGTGCCGACATCGCCACGCGGAGTAGCGGGAGGCGAGCCTGTGCCGACATCGGCACGCGGAATAGCGGGGGGTGAGCCTCTGCCGACATCGCCACGCGGAGTAGCGGGAGGCGAGCCTGTGCAGACATCGGCACGCGGAGTAGCGGGAGGTGAGCCTGTGCCGACATCGCCACGCGGAGTAGCGGGAGGCGAGCCTGTGCCGACATCGGCATGCGGAATAGCGGGAGGTGAGCCTGTGCCGACATCGCCACGCGGAGTAGCGGTAGGCACGCCAGCTGCTGTCAGACGCAGGGGTTGTGCTATAGATCCAAAGGAAGAGGTTTTCTTTGAAGCTGTCAGTGGTACCACATAAACTACAGCGTGCATGAAAAAAAGCCTCACAGCTCTCCCTATGCCCCTCCACTGTCTCTCCAGTCAGAAATGGGCCAAGCCTCACTGAAAATAAGATAAGGGATGTAAAGCCTAGTGGGAGACTTCATCTCTTACCTCCTATTACAGCTGCAAATATTCCGTTTTCACTCTGTATATGGCCTGGGTCATTGTGTCATCGCATTTCTCCTGATACCAGATGGTCTGCTTGAGTGTTATTTGTATGCTTTCTAAAGGCTCAGCCTTTTATAGAAAAATAGGTATTGACTCTCTGTGTTGTTTACTCCGGGTGAGAAGCCGAGTTTGCTAAACTTTTCAGTGTCACTACAATACAAAAAATCACTATCAAATACAGTGATAAATCATTTATCATATATGGAAAGTAAGGAAAGAAGATGCTTCATTGTAAATGAGCCAAATGACTATAAAACCAACAAATTTTATAAGCTTGAAATATAAATGAACATCATCCAGCAACAAGCTTCTGCTGATCTATAATTAATGGCTCCAGCAATTTGCAAAGGCAGACATTACATTGTCTGGAGAACTTGGAGGAACTTTACAAAACTTGCTTATCTTACAACTTACATGAATGAGTACCTAATTGGAGAGATGCTATCTTAGAAGACTTTTCCACATGATAAACATTTGGGAATATTTACGCTGCTCTTGACAAGGGGTGTCCCATGACTGTCAGACGGTGGGTCAAAGTTTCAAAGGCATGACAGAGGGGGAGGGCATTGTGGGCAGGCAAATTATATTTTGATGATTACAAGGCCAAAGGTTATCCTTGGATGTAAGTCATGAACCCTTTAAGTGCAGTATATGGAATAATGTTTTCTATTGATGGATATGGTTCTGAAAAGGTTTAAGCAAGCACATTTTGTGGAGCAGCCCAAAGTTAACATTCGGCTAACTACTAAGGCACCCCTCCATGGAACATGTGAGTGGCCCCTGGTTTGACACGTGGTTATAAATCAAGCTCGTTGTGAAAAAGTTAGATTTACGGAGTTAACCGGATACTCTTCATTTTAGTAGGCTTACTTGTCAAATACCCAGTATGATTTATCGTACACTGCAATGCACTGATTAAACTCAATTATTACTCAGGAACAATATGAAGGTTATTATAGGTTATGTTTATTAGTTTTAGTAAGTACATACAGTAATTTACAGACAATTCCTTTGGTAAATAAGGCAAGTAATTGGCAATTTTAAGCTCTCAATATTTAATGGCGCAATGATGAGAGTGTTACAATAATTAGCACTGTAGACTCAGTCCTGTGGGACCTAGGTTCGAGTCTCCACCTAGGTTCCGTGTGGGGACTTTGCATGTTCTCCCTGTGTCATTGTGGGGTTTTCTCTAGGTACTCAGGTCCATCCCCACCAAGCCAAAAACACGCTGAGGTCAGTGGGAGCTACATAATTGCCCATAGGTGATGTACATGTGTGGGTGGATGATGTGTGAGTGTGCCCTGCAATAGGTTGGAGGTTGGCCTTGTGCCCATAGGCTCTGTACTCCCTGAAACCCTGAATAGGATAAGAGGTTACAGAAAATGGATGGATGGATGGACTAAATAAAATATAATTTCCAACATTTTACTGTTACATTTTTAATGGAAGCAAAATAATTATTGTCCTAAAATTGTCTATAAACCAATCATTTAAACCAATCTCTTTTGCTTGAATTTAGCAGTAAAATAAAACATATTATTTCTATGAGTACATGAATGTCATGCGTTTGTCATTTTTCATGAATTTATTATAATAATGCTGGAATGGTTTTGGTAATTGTGATATAAAGAAAAATTATGCTAATACAGTGACACCTCAGTTCTCTAACTCACTAGAACTCAAATTTCTTAATAGTTAAACCAACCAGTTCGAAAAAAAAATTACCTAGAGCTCGATCTGAATCTCAGAAGTCAAACGATGAACGCTGACCTAAGATAACTTGTACACACAGAGAAATGAGTCACGTGGCACGTCTCTCAGTGGAAACAAAAGGTAATGCTTCAGTCTCAGCCTTGCATTAGCTGTGATAGCATTGTGCATTTTTAAAATAAAGATTGCTTATTCATTATTTTAATATTAATATGTTTAATTATCATAATATTGTCATGCCCAGCAGGGACGGAACGGAGACAAAGGCGCAGACATTGGGGTATCGGGGAATGCAGTTTTTAATTACAGGTAAGGCAGACAAAACGCAGACAGACAATACAATGACCGGACTGGGGAAACAAACTGAAACATGGACGAAATACAAAGGACTAATGACAAAAACCAGAAACAGCTGATCGGGGATTCCACACGGGGTCAACGAGGGGGCATGGCACACGGATGGAGTGGGAGGATGAAAAAATGGGGTAAGAAAATGCTTGGAAAGACTTGGTGAGATGAAGCAGGATGCAGTCTTCGCCTTCACAGAGACCCATTTCATGCTAACCACTCAGAGGTGCAAAATCATGGGCTGTTGCTGTTATGTGCAGAGGCAATTATGGTATGGAAATTGCTCTATGAAGATAACTTAAGGTGCACGTAGTCAGTGCTCAAGGATGGTGCTCTCAAGGTCCTTATTTGAAATGAAATGAGGGCAAACAGCATATCCCATGTGAGAATGAATGGGTGAGAATTATTTGAACTGATACTCAGGAACTTTGATAAACAGAAAATGGTTCACACCCTTCTAGCTCATATATCTCACTGTTATCCATAGTAATACACTTGAGACAGCCAGTCAGTATTTAGCAGTGATTGCTGTGGTTATTTGCTATATGAGACCAGCAGCTGACCCACTTTCCAAGCTTTGCTGCTATGTTGAAAGTCCCCCTTGTTTCCCTTTTCCTGATTATTGTCTGTTTATCACTTTTGATAAATTCCTAACAAGCCAAGATTCTGGATAAACTGACTCCTGACTGCTAATTCCAGATGGATTCTGGGGGGTTGGGGCAACAACATGGGGCACAAGTAAGGGGTACTCCAGACAGAATGCCTGTCCATCTCAAACACACGCATTCATACAAATAGCAGGCAATTTCGAAACATATTTTGCCCGACCGCCTGTATTTCAACTGTAGGTTTTATATAAACCAGGTCAATTTTGCAAAGACGGAAATGAAAAATCTTTAGATTAATTTCTGGGGCAACTCCGGGCTCAAGGCAAGGAGATGCCAATCCATCAATGGACACACACACATATAATGGGCAATTTAGGGGGACCAACTCACCTGCCCACATGTTTTTGGACAATGTAAGAAAACCAGAGTTACCAGAGGAAACATGTAACCCCCCCTCCCACACACACATGCATACACACACACGTCAGAGGTGGGATTTAAGTCAACAGCTCTGGATGGGTGAGATAACAGTGCTGCCCAGTGTACCACAAACTGCTTGATTATTTCCGAAACAGATATATTTGTCATTTCAATTCATTTCTTCAGAAGAAATCATTGTATATAAATAGCACAATATTTAAAATTTTAAAAATACAAATGCTAAAAGTGATTTTTTTATGCAGGCTACTATCTTGTAATACCTTTATGTAGGTAAAATAATAAATTATTGAATAAATGCAAGGTTGAATGAGAAAACTTGAATAGAAAAAATATTACCAAGAGAAGAAACACCATAAATTAGGTACAGAATGTAGTCAATAGTTATTCATACAATGAGGTCTTACATTATGCAATCAATGTTCAGGCTGTAGCTAAGGTTATATATCACGTAATTATAAGGAGCAGGAAGGCTTGTACTAGCTGAGGGAAATGTAGAGCAGGGACCAGACTCTGACAACAGAGAAGTGTACGGAAAGACTCTGAGATGGCTGATCCCTACTTTAAATTACCAGCGCCATCAGCAAACTACAACAGGAAGAACATATCGAGTGAAAGCCCAAAGGAGTTGTAGAAATTCAATTTCCCGGGCCCAACTGTGAAGGCGCCGGATGGTCCTGGCAGCCAGCTTCATGCAGTGCTGGTCCCATCAGCTGTCTGGTGCATCTCATATCGTGCTTCTGCGGCTTCTGGGGCGAGTGTAGCTCAGGGTGAATAAAATCCAGCCCTCACAACATACATTACACGTCTTCTGTGGCCTCTTCATTAGAAAGTTCGAGAAGAGCCTATGGAGGGAAGACATGCCTGACTATAGATTAACAATACCAGGTGCTGAGTTTATAAGGAACCACTTTCAACACACTTCACTTCTATCAGTTGTAATCAATATTTTTTGCTACCAATTTTTCACAGAATATCTCATTTTTAGGCTAATAGTTTATATTTATTTTTACTATATTTGTCTCATTCTACAATTATCTCATGATTGTAAACGTTTTAACACTCTTTAACATGCTTTAAACTTTTGGGATGCTGCTTATATTTCACATTAAATGAAATTAAATTGAAATCCGTAACATTAATCTTGTTTTTTTTCCCCCTTTGTTTTGTTTCTGCCATGTTTAATTGAGCCCCTGGAGCTGGAACCCAATTTGTCAGTTATGATGCTTTACTGCTGACTATAAATTTGTATTACAAAATATATTATTCATTATATACAATCTTTGAGAAGATTAACTGGCTTCATAAGAGGTTATGTGATATTATTTATGCGAGCAATAGCAGCTTAAAAGAAATATATTTTAGAATAACATCTGTCTTTCAAAATGCATGCAATTGCTGCAAGTCCATTAGCAATTGCATGCTGGCCCTGTATGTGAAATATTGTCATTCATTTAGCTGTTTCCAGGTCAAATTACATCACGTTGCTTTTTGCTCAAGTTCCGTATAAGAAAGAGACTTCCCACTAGCTTAATCATTCAGATAATTCATGCCAAATCTGTTTGCTGGGTATTCCATAATACGCTACTGTTCTGCTGTATAAAGATAGGCAGATTCTAGGAGATATAGCACTGCGAATTGGCACGTGTCCAGAGCATGCATTTCAAATCACATCTAAATGCTGTATGTTGTGCAGAGTACGAAACAGTGTAAGCAGTAAATTGCATTCTCTGTTGGGTCTGGACTTCCAGAGCGAGGATTCTTTCCTGGGGCCTTTAGGCCCCTCATAGCTATTTCTCTCCAAGGTCCATGCATTTATTTAAACTGCTTTATTCTATTATGCACATTAAATGGATCTCAGGAGTGTAAAAACATATAGAATTAACATCTCAGCTGTGGATTTCTTCCTCTTCCACCTTTTACTATTTTAAGGATTAATACACTTCATTTCAGAATGTTCAGCCAGAATGTAACTTGTAAAAGTTAAATGGAAACACTTCCTTGATATAAAGGTTCAAATTCTTTAAAATAAATGGTAAAACCTGAAAATGAAAGCTGACTTTTCTATTTGGTCCTACATTCGCAAAAAAGAAAAAGAAAAAACACTGTACATCCAGTTTCTTATTGACCTTGTTCAAACACTATGAATAGGTGAGAGAAAGGGAATGATATTTTTTCCACAATTTCCACAAAATATATATTATTTCCTAAAAAAAAAAATCTAAATTCTTTGTATTTGGACAATCCATACCATCGTCTGTAGAGCTTTTAGAGATATTGATGTCTGTTGATGGCATTTGAAAGCACACATGCTTTAGCGTGAACCGCTTATTCCCTGTTCTCTGCTCCAGGTGGGAACTGGATGAGGATAACACATATTCCTTTCCAGCCCATTCTCTTTAGGGTGTGCTTAGATACATTTAAGGCATCTCACTTATGGCTAACTGAATGACAAAATAAAATATTAAATTTGAATTACTGCAGTCACAAACATAATTGCAGGGTAAAAATAATGCCACTTATTGTTAACGTACTGTAAACCAATGTAATACCTCAAGACAAAGTTACTTGCTTGTGTCACTGAACCTGTGCTTGTTGCATATAAACATAGTAGCAATTTAGAGCGTATTTATGAAATGTTATAACGCTGACACAATAACTCCTACTCTTTGTTCTTTGTGAATCTTACGACCTGAGGATAGAACTGATAAAGTATTGTAACGATATCGACTGATGAATAATCACATCTGACCTGACAATGTCCAAGTGGACCAGGAACTATTGGAAGCACTGACTCTCAGACTGGACTCTGCACTGCGGATATGTCATTCTAGACAGCTCTCTGTCGATAGCTACATATCAGATAGCGTTAGCCTCCGATATGCCGCTGTCTGATTGCACTGCTGGCCAGTTCCTGCAACACCGAATACATGATTATATAAGCAGGACGGCTAGCTAGAAATTCTGCATTTAAATTGGGTGATAACAGTGTGAGCACTAACCTGGCTAATCGTACTGAAGGGGTTTCATTCATTCTGCGCTTATAAGGACATGCTAAAAATACTCATTTGTAATCCCAGTGCTAGGAATAACAGAGATTTTATTGCTTTCTGAAGATAACTTGTGGAGTACTTATTTAATGCTCAGGGAGAGTCAGCATTTTTTTGTCTTGCCTTATGCTTTATAGTCATTTGTTACAGTAGGTACCACTTCGGAAAACAGGTAGTAATGATATGAATTTGAACAAATTCGAAAAGATCCTTATAAAGTCGGTTTAATCCGTTTCTAAAACCAGTTGATTATCAGATTCACCTGCAGTAGTTGGGAATGAATTTAGTTTCTCTTTTAAGCACCCATAAATAACTGCTTACATTGATGTTCAAGTTTCATATATTATCAGTTCAGCATAGTTGACAAACGCTCTTTACAGCCCACTGGAAAGGTAATTTCTGCCTAGACTGATTTAAAGACTTTTAATGTGCATATCCACTTATTGGTTATGAATTACTGCTTAACATCCATTCTGAACACTGCAGTTTTGGTCTATGGAAATTTATTTTTTTCAGTTGCAAAGATAAAAGGCATGCTCTACCCAAATGCAATTAATAATTTGCCATTCTATACATATTTTAAAAATGAAACAAAAAAATATCAGTGCAGGAATATAATTAACCCTATTAAGATTGTTGTTGATTTAGGTCCATTCCGCCTCTTTGGAATGGTTGTATTTTAATTAAATGATGAACTGAAAATAAACAACAGTAGAGGCCATTTCTACAACACAGAGACACCTCTAAGTGGCATTCAGTAGGCTGCTCACCGATAAACAACTAACAATAATAAATGTCCTATGTTCCTCTCATCCGTCCTGGTTCTGTACGATCTCAGACATCCTTTGTAGGCCTTTCTTTTCACAAAGGCTGCAGGCATTGATTGAGGCGGGTTTGCCGGTGACTGTGGTCACGTTGACTAGCCTGGCTTGAGTGTGCAGTCCGTGATGTTTGCATGAACAACCATAAACTGCAGTTGCTGCTTTTTGGATGGTAAGTCACTGGTGCACAGCATGTCTCGCCGATGCACCTCTAATTATGGGATCGGGGCAAAGACTGGACCACTGCCTGACAAGAAGGGAACATTAAGTTTAATAATAGGATGAGTTGCACAATAGCAGCTGATTTATGAGTAAAGGCTTTAGCCTGTGGAGGAAATGGCCGGCTTTGCCAGATGGCAACAATTATGTACGCTAATATTCTACTAGAGCGTAACGAAGTGTTCAGGTAAGCAGGTTTATCACATGCCTGGTGCTGAACCCAGCTTAGTAACCCAACAGTTCAACTTCTATTCACTTATTGTGGCCAAGGTCCCGTTGGTTAGTTTGGGGGGGGGGGGGGGGGGGGTGGGTTAACTCTTTTTAAAAACCGGAGTATTTTTTTTTGGGGCCGGTGGGGCGTTTGGAAACAAGATAGGGCGGAGCCGCGGAAATGGTG
>JAABNY020000032.1:12873278-12908429 GCA_015164015.2 Brevimyrus niger
TCCCAAAAGTATAGTTGCGAACAGCATTAGCAACTCATATAGTTGCTAACAGCATTAGCAACTTATATAGTTGTGACCATGCAACTAAGCTTCTAACGGGAGCTTTGGGGAAATACCCATGTTTGATGTAAGAAGAATATTGCCAAAACAGATCTACTACAAACCCTGTGTGCTTTCCCCACCAATGAATATTATACTGTGTTAAATAGTTGTGCCTAAAATTTGCAATACTTATCTTCACCATCGTATTAAGGTTCATTGGTCCAAGTCTTTACTGGACATACTGTACTTCATTGTTTCTTCTTTTGTATATATCTCTGTAGTCTTGTTTTTTGCTGTAAGTCTGTTCTGTGCGAGTATTTGGAGAGGAACAAAAAAATTGTAGACAAATGCCTTCTATGTGAAAACATACTTGGCCAATAAAGCTAATTCTGATTATTTTGGTAAAATGCATATGTCTTAACTGTAATATGTAGCTGTGCTTTGTAAATGCCTCATCCATCCATCCATCTGTTCTCTGTAACTGCTTTTCCAGAACAGAGTTACACTGGGACTACACATTAGTCTGGAGCCTAACCCAGGAAACTTAGGACAGAAGGTAGGGCACACACTATGTGGGATACAATCACTGAACATACATACAGTCACACACTGGGGGGCATTGGAGATGCCAGGTAACCTAACTGGAACGGAGTGGAATGAGTAGCGATGAATAGCTGCAATTCTTTCTTTCCAAGTCATAATTTGGACACAGGCAGAATAATATTGATACAGGTGATTAGCAAGGCATTGATTCTGTCTTGAAGCTTTGATTTTCCATCAGGGGGTTAGGACACCTGGAAAAGGCCCACATGTCTGTCAGACTTGATATTCTGCCATTTTGTTTATTTTCATTTCAGATGAAAATGCAGCACAGTTAAACCTTCTCTTGCAAAATATGCTCCAGGGATCTCTGCACCGCATTGAGTCAGGCACGCATAAAAGGGCTGCTTTGAAGTGACAAGCAAATATTAGGGTCGCGATGCCTGTCCAGCCTGGTTGAAACCCTTCTGCCAGGAGGGGACCTAAAGCTTCAGAGGGCATTCTGAGGTATCAGAGAGGGTGCATTACCTCGTGACAGGCAGTAAATCACGAAGAAGCCAAGGGATTGTCTCATACCACAGAATTTATAACTTAAACTGCCAGCTTAGGGTTGATATTGTACATCTGGAATAAAGTGTAGAATCAGGGAAGAAAAGTAACTCAGAACTTTCAGAATTAAAAAAAAACGCGTTGACAGGTAATCCTGCCTTCAAACGCTGAAGTTTTATAAGTGGTCCACAGACAAGTCCAATTGTAAATCTGCTGCACTCCAGAAGGCACAAGAAACTTGATGTTTAATCTGTTTCGACGACTCATGCAAACGACAGCCGAAGTCGAGATGAAATGCCTCAAATCAGAGTTAAAGAGGATGTCATGTACAATCAATCATCATGTTACTCAGCTTGAGGGCTGTTTGGAGTGTCAGGTTAGGCACTATTGAGGAGGGAAGACGTCAGATGCCAATGAATTGCCTATTGTTATTGGCTGAGGAAGCACAGCTTGCACTCTTGGCTACTATTAATGAAACAGATCTGCAATAGTTTTATGTTTTCTATATTCCCATATTTCTATACTTCTTGTGATAATCCTGCAATGATATATTGTTAATATAAATCCACAACCCCAAGCCATAATACACCAGATAGGTCCTCATCTTTGCACTTATAATTATGCATATACCAATAATTGATTTTTATTCATATTTATTTTTATTAATTAACATTCTTTTTAGAATATCCTGCTTACATGCTGTGTACTTTTTAAAGTTTGTCTACACTATGTGTACTGTCTTTGCACATATTTGTACTTGCACATGTTTTGCACTGTCTATTTGTCTGCTGTAAGCATCAGAACCCGAACCATAACCCCCTGGGATCCATAAAGTTCTTATTTTATTGTATTTCAGACCTGGGTATGTATGTTGAAAGAATAGGGATGGATACTTAATATAACTGTGCGATAGGAAAATTCTGTCGTTGTTTTGATATCTATGTATAGTCTATAAGTGGACTATTCAGAGTGGAAAGCAGAAGTTAAACGTATGAATGTTCCTCAAAAGATGTTCCTCAGCCCCTGTTACGGGTTCGTCTGGTCCCATGACTCAGTGAGACCACAGCAGCCCCCGTCACATTGTGACGGATGACGTGTCGAGGTGTTTCTGCCAGCGCCGATCGATCCCGGATTAGGAGGAGCGTCATCCTGTGTGGAAGTTGAAATGCGGGCTGCACATCCTCCCAGAGAGTCTTCGGCAAGCTGGAGCCCATGATAGTACAGTGATTCTCAACTGGGGGGGGTCGTGACACAAAAGCGAGTCGCGGGACCAGTTTCAGTGGGTCACACAGTGTGTGGATTTAAAAAAAAAAAAAGCTACTTTTATCGTCGCCACCCACCCCCGCCTCCAAATGCTTGATATCGAAGGAAAAGGGGAAAAGCCTTTGGAAGAGTGAATTAACTGTCATGGAGGCAGCACTGTGCTTATGTGAGAAGCAATCCCACCTCCAGTGTACGAGTGTTCGAATTGCACCTCTGGTGTGGGTACGTGTGTGCGTGTGCGCATGCGCGAATGTGTGTGCATGTATGTGTCCATGCGTGTGGTCAAAAATTCCCGTAAACACACTCCTAAACCTTGTGGACAGCCTTCCCAGAAGAGCTGAAGCTGATATAGCTGCAAGGGGTGGGAATATTAAAGCCTGTGTATTAAGAATGGGATGTCATTAAAATTCATCTGTGTAAAGGCAGGTGTCTCAATACCTCTGGCAATATCCTCCTGAGACCCCACCCATTCATTTACAGTATGTCCATTGTACTGGACATGTTGTTTTTGCATATATCACTTTTTTCCTTGGGTCTCAGGAGGATATAGTGTATTTTGCTGAAAGATGGTGTGCAATTTTGCATTTTACATATTTGAATGTTGCCAATTGTTATCCATTTGAAAATCATTTGGGATTTCAGAATAACTAATTTACCGCAGTTTAGAGTTTGACCTATTTTAGTCTTGTGCATGTTTATTAAAGCAACTTTAAATATTGCTCAATGGCAACACGACAGAGGTTCCCTCTTAGGGAATGAAACGTAAAAAAAAAACCCAAGACTGTTAGCTGTATCTGACTTTCATCCACTTCGAAGGCTGAGTATTGCCCCTGAAGCATGGCACAATAATGTATAGCCATAAAAGATTGAAAGAAATTAGATTTTAGTGGCTTCCAATATTGAGGCATTTGTTGTTTTCTTGTAGCGTGACACCGGCAAGCCCTTGAGAACAGAAATAAATCCCAGAGCAAAAAACTGAATTGAAAAATATTCAAAATACTTTGCAAAGCCAATTCACATGTTAACGCGAAAGTGAATAAGATTCTGACAACTAAAATATATATTATTTTATGCATATTGCAACCTGCTGCTGTTGGATAAATAGTACCCAAAGAAATACAAATTAGACAAACAAATTTACATATTTAGTAATACATTTTTAGTTTACATATGTTTTTTGTATTAAAGTAATGAAAGAAAAGGCAAAGTCAACACATGATGTAATATTGAGCAACGGACTCTGAGAATTCTGATGACATTGTTCAGTGTGAGGTTTTGCCTACTGTTAATGTGTTAACTTCAATGAAGTTTAAATATTCTTATATATTTTAAGTGAATTAAGGTTGCAAAACCATATATTATTAATTGTACTTTTAGAGTTGTGATTAAGATTTACATTCTTAAAATCAAAGTTTCATTTTGAATTCCAGTTCAGGTCACTCGTCTTATGTCACATTGTAATATTACATAATATTCATTGTAGTCCAGATAAGGCCATCATTGTCTCTTCAGTATTGGAGGGGACAGGGACAAAACCTGGTTCTCAATTTTTTTACCAAGGACCCCCTGTATCCAAGAAATCATTTTTGCCCCCCCCCCCACACACAAACACACAAATTATGATATTGTCTCACTTGTATGCCTTCTACGATGATAACAAAAATATTTTAATTTGGTCACGCTGCTAAACAATATAATTTCTTTTGAGCCTGACTCATTCCACTATGTCCACCAGCACTCTTTTTTTCTCAGTTTATGATATTGCTCTCAAAACAGAAGGTGAATGTTTATGAACAAAATCTAAAACCTATTTCGCAAATGGCTCTAAAATCAGAAGCTTGACAACCATTAAACGTGCGTTTAATGACTTAAAAGACCCTCCGTTGCAGTTATTAGCCTTCAGCAAAATAAAAAACATATTGCAGATAATGTTATTTTTTTACAATGTTTTAAAACAACATGAACCAAATAACAAAGACTCTAGCTGTGCATTCTGGGATTCTATGTTAATGTCATGACCAAAGCTGCTGTGCTATTTACAACCAGAAAGGAATATCTTGGTTTCTATAAAAATCTTTGATAAAGCCCTAACTGTAAAGCACAATTAAGATGCGTCGATATGTCTTTATTTAAAAATAAAATATTGATATACCGTAAAAATTCAACACAGGCTATTACCCAGCCCTAGCTTTACCAATAACATTTTTTGTCAATTTTTCAGATAAATTGTGTGGCGCTCCACTCAGTTCTCACTGAGGCCCCCTAGTGGGCTGTGGCCCCCCAGTAAAGAACAACTACATTAAGTGACTAGGTCAAATTTGTCTTCTTGCATTATCCTGTTTGACCTGGTGTATTGTAATTATATATATTGTACCCGTCCATTTCAATATTGATTGTATACATTCATTAATACGAATGCAACCGACATCATTGGTTAAAAGTCTTTCACCCATCTGTCAGTTGGTTAAATGAGAACTGAATTCTCCCTACACATTTATTCATATATTTAAAAAAACTAAACACTGGAAAACATTGTGTGGGACAAACACCACTGTTTGAATATCCCACAAGTAAGACCTATGAGTCCAGGTCACTTTCAAGTAAATCCCAGTGAGTACAGTCAGAGTATCTCGCTAATCCAGCTTCTTGTTGGAAGCTCAATGCCTTAAACACTAAAACCACTCCCCCATTCGCAGACACTGTCATTAGTGACACATAAGTGAGGGGTGGATAGAGGAATGGCCCTCCGATGACAATGTGTCTTACCCTGCGGTGGTGTTTGAACATTAAGCTGGTTTCAGGCACAGTAAGAGGGATAAGCAGTGTCCATACAAGCCACCTAAGGTACGACCTTCAATAAGCCAATATCAGCCTGCTACTGACTGAAAATGATGGATGGCAGGTACTCACAAAGCAATCACTTTTACAAGTGTATCTGGAAATGCATGCAAGAATGCACATTTGTTTTGTCACAGCTAGAGAGGGTCATGTATTTAAAATATTTTTTTCTGGAATCAGAACCTGGCTGATTTTTCTCCCCCAAAAGTCATTATTGGCTCAAACTTTTCCTTGCCGTTAAAGTGTTCAGGATCATTATTTTTCAGCTTTGATTCATCACCTTGCATCCGAAGCTGTCCGGGAAAGACACTCCCGCAATTTGTCAGGACGTGACCTTCACGCCGCCCCGTGTAATAATTCCCCACGCAGGTTGGCGGATAATTAAGTCACTCTTGTGGTGGGGGATGGTTATGGGTGAACGTTAGCAGTTACACATTGCGTTTTAAAACATGGACTGAAAGCGGCCCCTTGAGATTGACTGGGGCATTCATTTTTGACCCGTTTCACCATGGACAGCCCACTATGTACAAAGCATATCATCTGTTACCAGGTTCTAAATTAAACTCCTATTCTAGTCGATTTTTCTATCAAACTAGACTTTTTGATAATGCACACATTGCCACATAAAACTGCTTGATTGTTAAACCCCTGTCACTTCAGAACAAACCTGCATTTTTTTCATGATAGAACATTCTCTAAGCAAAATACATTAGTCAAGTAAAGAAAATGTACATTAAAACCCCGAGAAAAATCTGTAATAAAATATCTGTGATTTGGGCTTTGTTTAGCTTAACAATGGAATGCTTTTGAAAATGTCGTCTCAGTTTTTTGCTGCAGCTTCATTACTTTAGTAGGCATTAATCTTTAAATTTACCACAGGAAAAGCAGCTATACATCCCAGTTCCGTCTTCTCACCCTTGGATCTGTGAGGGAAGGTTTAGGCTTGGCCCAGTGGGTGTCCACTTTCCGCTCGCCGTAGTTGAGCCGGGCATTCAGGGAATCGTTAGAGTGAACTCCACTTCATCCATGTGTGCATATTTTGTTAGACGCCCAAGAGATCCAGATGCCTGCATGAGTCACCTTATCAAAGGCATGAAAGGCATTCAATGTTTTTTAAAAACAAGAGGGTGGAAATGCATCAAGCTAGGAATTAGCGATTTTGTGACCTTTAATCTAAAGGGGAAATATGGATACGGTCCTGCATCAGTGGTGTGTTATAACCTTTTCATGTAAAATATTTCCAATTTTTTATAGCCTTTATAATGCATCATAAGCGTTTGCAGCTCTTTTGTCCCTTTTTGTCTGTTTATCTTCTACATATGTTTCGTTCTGGTTATAACAACATAGATGGAGCAGCTGGATGTTGCTGGTGGATAATCTTTAGCGACAGATTTGTTAAGCCATTTTTGTCAGTCAGTGTAAAATCTAGTCGGTTTGATTTGTAAGTCCGGGAATCACATGACATAACACAGCTGATGAATCTTTGGGGTGGGGATCACAGGGATTCCCCTGCAGTGACATCGAGGTTCATAAAGCCAGTCATGTCTGATGACTCCTGCAGCATTTGACTTTTAAACAGAAGCTGCGTTTCTTTCCCGCTGGGCAGAAACCGCTGCAAACTAGCGCTTGTTCCTGAAAACCGCGTGCTCTCCTGTCCCTGCAGGTTCTCCTGTCTGCTCCTTTGCCTCCTTTGCTCCCAGCGACAAGTAGGAGAACGGTAAGAGGCAAGGGACTGCCAGAAGTGGCACCAGCCGACACAGTAGATTAAAAAAAACACAGCAACTGAGGAAGCATTAAGTATGACGGGTGCAAATAAACTCAGCAGAATTTTCCTCCGTGTTTCAGCTATATGGCTCTCATTATATAGCTGTCTGGGTATAGTGTATGCATGGAATAGTCCATTATGGCCTGTGCAGGTTTTGGAATAAACCACCGAAAGCTTTTGATGTTGTTGATGAACAAGTAATTATCCTCCATCATTGTCCTGCACAATTCTACAAAAACATGTGTTTAAAAAAGCTTCACATTATAGCAAATTGCACATGCAACCAAGGTTTTCAATAGATTTCCATGCTTGATAAATGATTCAAAAGCAGGCGTTTCCCAAATTTATGCAGCCACATATTTCACTGGAGAATTTAGATTAAGTGCCTCACTCAAGGCTATTATAGCAAAGCCTCACTTGGGACTTGAACCAGCAACCTTCATGTCCTTTACCACTACACTAAATTACATACTATGCTGTAGTACCTATTATATATGCACCCACCAATACAAACATTTTTCTAGGCAACCAGGTCACCCAAAGTAGCACCACTGCGTTGTTTTTAGGAAATTTCCTAGGAAATTGTTCTTTATCATGTCTCAGTTTAGAGCCAAGGTGGTGGAACATGGAAATTATGTAAATATTGAAGCTGACTGATACAGCACTGATATACCTCTTTCCTTTCACTATAGTTTTCAAGCCACAGATGAATTATGTTTCATTTTAAATTTCTTCTATTGTTTATTTATAGCCCCAATAATTTTACAGGAAACTCCTTAAAAGGTGGCTGTTATGAATGAAAAAAACCACTTAACTTAAAGCAGTCATCATAATGCATTATAGATACCTTCATAATACATTATAATGTATTCATAAAGTATTATAAACACGGGTACAACTATTTATAAAATGGCATAAGGCGTCGCAGCCATGTTTATCATTTATTATTAATGCTCTATGAATGTCATCTATAATGTAATATAATGATCAGTATAAGCCATTATAATGCATTATGAAGGTATCTATAATGCATTATGTACATGTGCTTTAAGTAAAACATGGCATATTGAGGAAATGTGCAGAAAAAGAAAAATGTTTTTATTTATTAACAGAAACTGATTCAAAGCAACATACCTTTTTTGAGAGAAAGCAGGGTCAGATTAAATGCCTCTCTCCAGGCTATTAAGGTAAAGCCTAAAGTAATTGGGGGTAAGGGGCTTGTTCAGGGGTCCAGCAATAAAATCACTCTTCCAACCCCGAGAATCAAGCTAGCAACCCCCACGATCTGAGGCACAGCATCCCAACCCGCTGTGCCACACACTCTCCACTTCTTAAAGTGCATGAGGAAAAAATGTATAATCTTGCTTTTTTAAGAACAAAACACATGTAACCTACATCTCAAAAATAGCTCACTGGAGTCCAGCTAATGGAGAAGAACAGTGGTTTGGCATCTCATAAAATCAGCAGCTTCTTTTTGGAATGATCAACCCACCAACCACCCCAACTTTTTGTATTTAAATCCTGTATAAAGATAGGATGTAAGCCCGAAGCACACTGTGGCTATACAGCTGACCAGTAAGACATTCCTTAGAGTGCTGTGTACAACCCTTCAAGAAGCCATTTCAGCATTTCCATTTGCATTTATTCAAATCACCCTCAGTCCACCTGGGTGTTTTACTGGAGTAATCCAGGTGTAGCAGCTTGCCCTAGGGCATGACTGGAGGGCTCTTACTGGGATTTGAAACCAGTAAATCTCAAGCAGTAGGTATTTAACCACCGCGCTAGAAGCTTCCACCCTTGTGTGTCTGAATGATAGCGATGTTGCTGGTGGCCGCGGGGTTTCAAATTATTCGGACAACCGAGATATAGTGAATGCAGAGGCACTGTGTAGCTCTTTGGGGCAAATATGGCCCCTGTTGACTTTATTGCATCATTCCTTCAAGAGATAGATCCTTCTGGAAAAATGTTGCAAAAAAAGGCACTTCTAACAGATCCAAAAGTTTTGAACTTTCATTGCCTCCTGAGCAGTTTATGGCTGCGGTGATAAAAAAAAGAAAAAAAAAAAACGAAACTAGAAAAATTAATTCTCTGGTAAGAAAGACTGAAAGATTGCATATGTTGCACAAGTGTGGCACAACCAGTTATTTTTTCAGTCATTACCACAGAGTGTACACTTGGGTAGCTCCTCTCACTGCAGGTTTAACAGAATCGCTGGACCAAATCTTTTTGAGGACCCCATAGATGCCCTGGGTGCCTAGATATCCCAGTGAAAATGATGACAAAACAGGGCCTAACAAACAAAATAAAATACCCCAAAACAACATAAACCAGCATTTACAGTGGGGGTGGCGGTGGGGGGAGATATCCTGTTATCTCCCTAAAGCCCACAAGTGGTCTCACACACAGTAAATCTATTTTCTTTAGGGCACAACTTTCAGAAATCGTTTAATGTATCTTATCTTAAAAAAGCCACATGATTTTTTTCAGAAGACTATTTATTTAGGGTCTTTTTACATTCAATACAATTAATTCTATGTAATACAAACAGGGATGTGTCATGTATTTTTATGATTCTTCATCTTTGCACTGTTTCACTCTATTCATGTTTCTAAGCGCAGCCTCAGTCATCTGCCCACCAAAAGCACTCCAGTACAGCATCATAAACAGCCTGGAGCCCATCCCAGAAAGCGCAGGGCACAAGACAGAATACCAGTCAATACATTTACACTTACAGAAAAAAGATAATCAAAGACTGGACCCATTATCCTTCGATAAAAATTTCCCTGTTACCAACCATGTTGACAAACCCAAAGAGAGTTGCATTAGTTATTTGAGAATGTGAGTCAATTAAGCATTACTGTAATGTACATTGTACATTATTCATTTGTGAGGATCTATTTGTCTGAAATCCATTCACTATACAATGCTAATTTACTTCTGTATAATTATGGAGAATATAAACTAGCCCCTAAAGTGAGAAAATCTAGTGAGCGCCTTTCGGTGCATTGAGGATTTTATTTTTATATGGTATTTGAGCACTGAACATGTAACATTGTACATTAAAATAAAGTTAATTGAATTGTACTATAATACATAATTATGACCCATTGTAAATTTGTAATTGAAATAACCTTTGTGCAAATAATGTATGCATTCATATTATGAGAAAACACCTATTCACACATACTCCTTTGAGAGCTAGTCTTACTGCTCTGACTTATTAGTTGGTTGTATAAACAAATAGAATGGTTTGCCAAGAGTTTATAGAAATGATTCCGGAATTTCTTCCCCAGAAAGGTGTAGAAGACAGGGTTAACGCAGAAGTAGAGGTAACTGATATTTCGAGTAATATAGAGGGCATAGTCAAGATGTTGGCTACATTCATCGGTATCCTCAATCAGGAGAGCTCTTAGCAGTACAACTACATTGTAAGGTGTCCAGCAAGCAAAAAACATTATTATTGTCGCAAAAATAATTTTTACTGTCCTATATTTTGTTTTCAACCTTGTCTGCATGATCCTCATGATTATTCGAGTATAACAGTAAAGAATGACGGCAAGGGGAAGCAGGAAAAACAGCACAAAATTTTGATAGTCACCTATGACATTCCATGCGGCAAAGAATTCTATTGAAGGCTCGGTCTCTTCACAAAGCAACCCAAAATCTTCACTATCAATCACATCTAGCACAACAAACTCCTTCACATTGGCAAGGATGCTGACACACCATACAACTGCAGAACATATCAAAGCGTATGCATTCTTCCTCTGCTTACTGGTACTGACGGGGTGAACCACAGTCAGGTATCTGTCCATGGTCATCAGCATCAAGAACAGTATTGAGCTGTAGAACCCCACAAAGAAGACAGCACCCACCAGCTTACACAGAGCGCTCCCAAAGACCCAGCTGGAGAAATGGTATGTAGCCCAAAATGGCAGACTTGAAGAAAACACCAAATTGGACACCACCAAGTTGATAAGAAAAATGTTGGTCACGGTGTTGAGCTTCTCATACTTGTACATCGTATATAAAACCAGTCCATTTCCAAGCAGGCTGAACAGGAATATGGTGTAGTATGAGGCAGGTATGAACTGTGAACCAAAGTGGTTGACATCCACTTTGTCACACAGAATCACATATTCAGTGCTGGCGGTTTCTGCAAAGCCCTTTGTAACACCCTCATACTCTTCGGAATCCATCGCTGTATATATAGCTACAGCCTGTCAAAAGAAAAAAAAATGCATCCCCCTTGTTATATGAAACATTAATTTACATTTGAAATATCATTATGGAAATCCCAACGTAATAAACTTACCAATGCTGATTCAGAAGCTGTGAGGTTTTACAGTGAGCTGAGCTGTTTAGCTCTGTCTTGACGGGTCTCAAGTTAGATAAAGCATCTGTAGAGCAACACAGCTGGTGCTCGTTCCGTAGCTATGTGAGTCAACCAGCGATTGCTCAACTTCTGATATAGTCAGAGGGGCTGGTAAACATGTAACACTAGTATTCCCAATACTTCTATCTTAACCCATTATACAATTTTTATAGATAGATTTATATTTATCTATCTATCTATCTATCTATCTATCTATCTATCTATCTATCTATCTATCTATCTATCTATCTATCTATCTATCTACACACAGACAGACACTGTGTATCCCTATTCTTTTATTTCTCTTTCAAACACAAACTATTATATTGTTGTCATTTTCTAGTAACATCTGCGATTTGTGTTGCAGATTAGGGTTTTTAAATTAGTAAGGAGCTTGTATTTTTTTGCTTGTCGCATGTGTTTTGTTTGATGTAAGACAAGTTGCATTTCCCCTGAGGCACAACATGTGCGTTCTTATTGAGACTATCTTGCAACAGCCACTCTCTCTCCCCCCCCACTTCTTGTTTAAGTAATCATCAAATACTCCAGGGAGGCCAAGATATTAGCAACACATTTAATCTTCTTATTTTCCCAAGTTCCCTGTGGCACCAGCAAAATTTACAGACATTTGCATTCTGGTTCCATGAGTTTGTCCTGCAGAACACTCAACCTGTCCTTACTGTATTTCGTTACTACAAACCAGGGAATATAGCAGATTACACATCATATCAGACTTCCATATGATAGCTATGTAATACTGACTATCCACACCACATTGTCTGATACAGGGGCAAGGCGGGGAACAGCCCAAGGTGGGGCGGCCACCTCTTCGCAGGGCACAATCATACACCATTCACGCACGCACACACCTATGGGCGATTCCATGGGTAACTCCAATTAACCTCAGCATGTTTTTAGACTGTGGGGGGAAATCATACCCAGAGGAGACTGCACAATGACACAGGAAAAACAAGCACAGCCCATGCACCTGAGTTTGGTCACAAGTAGTTTCAGTAAAAGTGTGTGAAATAAAGAATTAAAAAAAATAAAATTAGAAATTAAAAAGTGTGTGGAATAACCTGTGGTTCTTCTGACTGGCAAAGAGATCCACAGGGCATAAGACTAGAAGGTGGATTAAGGAGTTTTTATTGACCCTTTTGGGATCCTTTGGTTAAGAAATCTGAACAATATCTAAAAAACATTCACCCTTTAACTTTGAGGTGCGGCCCTCCAAAGTCACATGAGGTTTTCCATAGCAAACAATCTTTCCTCTCTCAAACACACAGGGGAACTTGTCTTATTCTTAATACACCAGGTTACAGCTGTACACAGGGGCGAGTTCCTCAGATCCCCCCCACCCCCCGGAAACATCCATACTTTCCCTGTATTTCCCAGAATATTATTCAGCTTTAGCAATACCTCATTAATGTGTCTGGGGTATTGTTCAATTTAATTTTAATCTCTAGACAGACTATCACTTAGGCCAGTGTAATGTGTAGGTACAAGGGGGCAGAGTTTGACAGCCCAAATTTTAATTTAGGTAGGCCAAGCCAGTGTTTCCCAATCTGGTCCCTGGGTACCCACAGACAGACTACATTTTTGCTAGCTGAGAGGGAGAAAAAATATGAACTGTCTGGCAGAGGCTCAGAGGGAGCAAAAATGTGGACCGGCTGTGGGTCCTTGCGAATTGGGAAACACTGGGGGCCAAGCTAGACTCCTTCTGAGGTCCAATCTTGATGTTCCTATCATGACTCTTTTTCTATCATGGTTTACCAAGACACCTTTTCCTCTATTACGATTCCACACAAAAAAAATCAGAATTCCCCACTAGATATTTATATGAAATTTTATAATGTTTTTTACAGCTGCACAGAACTGACAATGAGCATTTCAAAACAATCTGGTTACTCACGAAAAGATCCTCACAGATGAAGAACAAAACCTGCTACAGTATTGCTCATTTCACCCACTTCCCCAATGATACAAATAGCAGTTTATGGGGTCATCAAGACAATCGTACCATTATGTTAATCTTTTATGTAGTAGTATTTTATAACTTGGTTATCAGAATGTAGATATGAAATAAACATCTGATTGACATTGTTCCAACTGCGCCATAATATGAAATAACAAAAAAATCATTACATTGTGCATTTTATAGAAAATTATGTTCTTTATGACTGAAATTCACATTTTAAATGGTGAATGTGCAGGTGTCAGTATATTTTGGGCAATATGCAAAAGCTGGAGTACTGGAGTATTCTCTATCTTACCGATGTCAATAATGTTTTAGTAAATAATATATTTTAACTAAATTTACAGTGTTGGGTACAAATATTACCTTGATTTGTAGTGATATACAAAGCAATAGTCTTACTACTAATCTTTTTATATGTATCTTAAACTCCATAGCTTGATATAATGAAAAAAATATTATTAAACTTCAAGATATTTGAAAAACAATGCTGCCCATTTCGAGTACAAGACTAACCTCGATGCATTTTGTTTTGTAATAATTTGCCAGCTGCATTGCTATGGAACAGAGGCACAAAGATTAAATTAAAATCCTATGTGAGGATATGAGTTTGTCTTAAAAGCTAATGCTGCTAATGCAAAGTACACTCTTAAATGCTTCACACCACTGAAAGCATCTCTTGTTGTTTTATAGCAGACAAAATAAGAGAGGAACTGTAGAGTATAGCAGGGGGGTTACATTAGGGGGACATGGTTTCGTAAAGGGACTATACAGTGTTCGAATTATCAAAAAATGTTGGAGGGAGACTTCTAACCCAGAGACAGATCATTTTCAGCCCGTGTCCCCCACCCAGACACACAAAATATTTTGTTTAATCATGGATTAGTGGTTATTGGTAATAACTAATTTGGGGGGTTCTGGCTTAAGAAATGTCGAAAACCTGAAAATCATTAAAGACCTTCTGTTTAGATCTGACTTTCAAAGTAACAGAATGAAATCATGATAAGAAGAAAAAAGAAAGAAAGAATTCTAAGTAATACCAGTTTACACAAGTTTGCAAAATGTATCTAATGAGATTTTAGGACTATCTTGAAACACTATCATATTTTATATCATAATACCTGAGAATAAACTTGAATCTCACCTATGCATGAAATCGCATCGAGTAAATACAATATGTTAAAAAGAGTTAATTATTCTAAACATATTTACGTACATAAACTCTAAGATCTGAAGTCTACCCATATCAGTACTGATTTTAAGTTATTGTAACATCAATATCTTGTCACTTGTATACTAGCAGTATTTTTTAAATTCGACCAAAAGCCAAAAACATCAGAAAGAGAGCAAATAGTCAAATGCACTCACTTCACTTGAGGGAGGATGGACTCTTACTCGCAAATAATCTAGAATAGATTCTGCACATACAGTAAATGCCTTAGATGTTCTAGCAAGGAGGAAGCTCACCTGCAGCAGTGTTCCAATTAGTGCACAACTCTGTACATGACTTAAGCCATCTAGGTTTCCTTAATACTGTGACCCTCATCAACAGCAGGTTTTCAATACAATAAACGTATCCATTTATGACGGATAGCTATGACACATATTATCTTCACTTTAATCCAACGGTTATGTGGCCTCTAGGAACAGTCAGCATGATCTTTCTGGTTCTGCATGCACTAAAAGTTGGGTCCTTTGCTGAAGCGGTTTTCCCTGGAGCTGTAAGCCTGGTAACACAAGGACATGTCGCACACCCCGGGTGGACCAGGCGCCCCCCGCTTTCCTGGGATGCCGGCGGGGCCAGTTTGGCCGGGGAGGCCTGGAGACCCAGCAAGTCCCTCACCATCTTGACCAGGAGGACCCTGGAGACCTAACATCATGAAGACCAAAAATCAAGATATCACTGGTATGAAAGCTACATAGTTTTAATATCCAAATACAATATCGGACAATTTTCTGGAGTGATGAATGTGGCACAGATACAGGGATATGGAAATATTGTTATTACTATGGAATATTCCTCCATCCTATCCAGGGTCGCAGGACTATGGAATATTCATGATTAAATTATAAGCCAATCCATTCATGAATGTTGGAACCTGAAAATACCTTGTTTCACAATGCAGGGCCTCAGACATTTCCGGGGTCGTTTGTGTGGCCCTAAACACATGTAAAAGTTTAAACATCGTTGCCCACCTAATGGCCCAGGGGGACCCGGTAATCCAGCGTGCCCTTCGCCCTTAGACCCCTTGAAGCCTCTTGATCCGGTCTCTCCTGTAAATGAGGACTGAGTGTCAGTTCATGTACAGGGCTAACTACAGCGAACAGGCATCCAGTCCTTGCCTCCCTTTAATGAATGTGTTACCTTTAATACCCTGTGGTCCTTGCATGCCCGGTGCCCCAGGATAACCCTGGGAGCCTGTCCTGCCAGGATAGCCAGGGGGCCCCACTGGGCCCTGAGGACCAGGAGGCCCCGGCTCACCTGGGGGCCCCCGTGTCATTTCACAAGGCTGGCAATCCTGCCGCACCATCGTCTGCAGCAGCTGAGGTAGCTGATCTAGCAAACAGAGGTGTAACACCAGTGTTTTAAATGCTTAATTCCACAAGTTTATTAAAAATTAAATATATATTTAAAACAATATCAAAAAAATAATAAAGTTTTACCCCCCTCTCTCCTTAGAGTCACTAACCACTAACAACACTGAATGCAAATCTGGAGCAATGATTTTCTAGTAAAGCTCTCTGTATTCCCAGATGAGACACCAACACAAGTAATGAGTCAAATCTCAGTAATGCATGGGCTGTGTATGTATATCCGAGGAATTCTTTTGTTAATACAGCAGATTTCTCAACATTTGACTGAAATGGTAAAATGACATTGCGTTCAGGGGTCAATATACCATAAGAGCTTGATTATGGTAGTTATTCTTCAAGGGACCATTTATGCAAAGTGCTGGTTGTAGTCCTACTTACCCTCATGGCTGCAAGAGTAAGTGTCTCAGAATCTTTAGAGTATATATCATGATGATAAAAACCAAATTATAATACCAGCTAAGACTCCAAATGCTCACTAAATCATATCTAGCGTAGGTCAGTTTTAGCAATGTTGACCTTGGCGACGTCCTGCACCAATTTTAACATGGCAACTCCTGTTTTTGACACTATTTCCAGCTTTTTCCGTCTATATTTAAAAAGGAGAACCGCTCAGATGTTCCCAGCCAGGGTACTTACTGCGCAGCACATTACTGCAAATCTTCATCAAATGCTCATCTGACGGAGGCTTTCCCTGAAAAGGGGAAAAAAAATGTTTAATGTTTAATGACTTTAATGTTTTTATCGGCCATCAGCATACAGTTACCAGGTAACCGCTTCCAAAGGAAAAGGCTGTTGCACTCACAGGTTTCCCCGGATACCCAGGCACTCCCGGCTGTCCCGGTAGCCCATCCTGGCCAGAAGGTCCGCGTGGTCCAGTTACTCCACTCAATCCCATATCTCCCTTTTTTCCATCTGGCCCCCTCGCACCTGGATCCCCCACTGTGCCTTTCTGAGAATAACAGCTTTCTACCACACTGTACAACCATAAGCACCATAACTGTAGCAGTAATCGTCACTGAAGATTAGGCCCAGAACATGGAATACAAACCACATTGCTGGCCACGAAATCTCATTCAAGGCATATAATTAAATATAATTTCTATGAATAATTTCTGTTATAGATTTTTATTTCCATAATTTTTATTCTTATGTTTTCTCAATGCAGGTTGATTTTATGCTTATGACCCACAGTTGTTGCACTTTTTTTGTTAGCAAACTATCTTTTTGTTTAGAATTGTTCAATCAACAAACCTCTCCTTTACTTCCCCTCAGTCCGGCCTCTCCCTGCAAGAGTGGAAGACAGTCATAAATAATCTTGAAATATTAAAGTCTAGGTCAGGTTAAGTGATGACACCCCATAGTTCTTTATTTTTTGTCCCCAACGCGAAGTAAAGCAAGCTATTGTTTCGTAGAACAGCACAGACATAGGACAAAGGTTAATAGATTACACACATGGTGCTTTTTTCCCTGTGTGCGGAAATTGGTAGTGAGTAAAATGGTTTCTCTGAAAGAAGAATGATCATGTTGTTTCTGTTGAGAACAGGAATCAATATTGTAAATTGCCCCAGTTCATGTGACAGCTTTATGGAGTCACCTCAAAATGGCACCATTGCTTGATTTCTAATTCTTTGTCTCTGGAAGCACTCTTTCAAAAGACACTGCTACTAAATGCCCCGTGATCAGTGCTTTGTCGGGAAAGGGGTGCTTACAGCTTGCCCAGGATCCCCTGGAGTTCCATCGCTGCCTCTGTCACCCTGGAAGGAGAAGATGATTAGAGGTAAGCTGCCCAAATGGCTATAATTAACTTTCCCAACCAGGCAACAGCACCGCTAACGTCCTGACCTCACAGAACCTGCTGTTATTTTCTTAAAGCAATTTCCACTGCTCACCCAGGAATGCCATCTAGACCAAATTCCCGGACACATAGTGCATCCCTTACCCTTTGTTTTTCTAACATATCCAGAGGTCTCATTCCAGGATTGCAGCTGTGGTTTACAAGATATTCGAAGAATGAATAAAGTGCTTATTCATCTAACTGAATCACATACAGGAGACCTATAGCATCTGCTGTGTGAGGACACGCAGTGTTTGATTTGTGCTGCCTGTTTCGCTCTGTGTTCGTGGGTGTGTGTGTGTGTGTGCGTGTGTCTGTGTCTGTGTGTGTGTGTCTGTGTGTTACTGCTGGCTTCCCGCTAGGTTTTGGCCAGGGACCTGTGTGCAATAGTGGATCATACTCCCCTGGTGCTAGTTAGGTGGGAAGGGTCTTAACTATATAAAGTCGGGAAGAGTGAGCACTCTTATCTCCTTGCCTCTCTTTCTGGCTGCTGTGGTTTGCCTCTTTGATTCTCATTTATTTGGGAGGGGGATATACGCAGCTGTGCGGACATACAGTACCAGTCAAAAGTTTGAAAACACCAACTCATAGATAGGTTTATTTGTACTATTCTCTACATTTTAGAATAATTCTAAAGACATCAAAACTATAAAATATCATATATGAAATTAAGCATTGAACAATAAAGTAATAAACAAAAAAAAAATTTAAGGGGCAGCTCTGTAGGTTGGGGCTCAGAAGGTTGTCGGGTTAAATCCCATGGTCGGAAAAGTGTTCCCACCACTGGGCCCTTGAGCAAGGTCCTTAACCCTAATTGCTCTGGAGACTGGCTGACCCTACTTCAGAACACCATCTTCATATGGAGGCCTTCTGGGATGCTTCTCCAGCTGCCCTGAAGGAGGTCCCACACATGCTAAGCACACATTGGCTGGTTTACCTTCACAATCTAGTCAAACTCCTCAAAAACCATTGATGTCGTGTTTAGGTCAGTTGGCCAGGTCATGTTATGCGACACCATCACTCTTCTTCGTAGGCGACATGGTGTGTCCAAACTTTTGACTGATAGAGTTTTGTGTACTGAGCACCCCCTTAGATACAGATATAGGAAAGGGGCAGGTGCCACCTATTGTACTTATGTTAAACATAGGCAGAGTAGTATTTCTGTTCTCTTCTCGTTATTAAGTTTCTGTCTGATGCTAGGTTAAGGTAACATTTTGTTTCATTTTCTGTTTGTTGTCACTGCCACTGTTTGTCTCTCTCCATTTACAAAAGAAAGGAGAGTGCTGTACATTATTTACACCGGTAAAAGGCAAATAAAAAGTGATTGTCATGACCAGAGTGGCTGAGTGGCGTTCCACTCTATTTATCCTCGCTGCTTTAAATGTGTCACTCCCGACCCACAGTAGACCGGGATGTGTAACAGCTCCGTATAGCTATGAGAGATGTTGATGGAAATACCTTAATGCCTTTAGGGCCGGGCTCCCCTTCTTCACCCTAGTTAAAAAAATTATAATAATTTAGTTTACATCCCAGTCAACATGATTTGGAACAAGTTAATCAGTTTTAGTACATACATTTAATGCTGTGTCTTTCATAATAAAACAAAAACAGTTATTGGATGTAACATGAATTTGATTAACTTATTAACTGCAGTTGGTTTTTTTTTTTTTCCAAATTCTGAAATATGATCGTTTTAGTTTTTTTTTTTTTTTTTTAATCAAACACTATATGTTAGTACAAGCAAAAATAAATACTTAACATTGTCACATTTTTATAAAGGGTTTACTTTTATAAAACTAGATGTACAGTTTTTATTTTACAAAGTTATTAGTAGATAGTTTTGACAACACCTTTCCGCAGCACTGGATCGGGTGTCTTGGCAGCACTGACTGCACACCCAACCCGGCACCCATGAACTTTTCTGGGCCGTAGTAAAGGAGAAGTTCTTTGAGAGGAAGCCCCCACGCACTGGGTGAATTTCAGGAGTTCATCTCGCCAGCATTTCCGGACACTGATGCTAACCAGCATTTGTGTGCTGTGGTGCCGTAATGTTAAGGACATACTTGAAAAATGTATCAAAGTTGACGGAGGACATTTTGAACACTTAAGACAATAATAATGACCCAATCGGTATTGTAAAATGAAAACCATATAAAAAAATAACTTTGTAAAATAAAAACCTGACTTTGTAAAACAAAAAAATTACTTACTTAAAATACACACTGTACCTACTCCTGGCCCACCATGTATAAAACATTAATTAAAAGCATACAATGCTAATGGCCACAAGGTCTGAAGTGTAACAGCAGGCCTGGCGATTATGTCAGCACGATGATTATTCCATCACCAGGGATGTTACCTTGTGCCCTTTAAACCCTGGCATCCCCAAGGATCCTGGTAACCCATTTGGCCCCGGCTCCCCTGGCCAACCCTGCCAAAACAAAGAGAACAGGTATCACCAGGGTTTACCACCAGAGAGGTGTCCTATGGAGAAATGAAGAACTATAAAGAGGAAATCGGGCATAATTTCCTTAGCCAGACCCCCTGACCTCAGTATCCTCTACAACTATGTGCTCAGTCATAAACATTCTGCATATTGTGGAAAGCACTCATTTGCCAGATTCTTTTAAAGAGGTTCTCAGATAATAACTGCTCCCATTTGCTGTGTAACACTCCTGTTGCTTAGATAATAAATGCACTCCCTAGCAGACTGTCTATAGGGAAGTTTATTTTTTTTGAGGCACAGCTATATAGTCTGTGCTACGCTTGTTACTTTGAGGAGCATTGTAATTATGCTTCAAACATGAGCCAAATGCAGCATGAAGATGTCGTACCTTCAATTCATTGTTTGTATATAAATTTCCTCTGACCTTATTCATGACTTCTACCAGAATCTATATCTGTAAACCTCATTATTTCAGACTGAGAAACACAGTCGAAACTTTGTACAGTATATGAGAATAAAAAGAATTTAATCAAAACAAGTCAATTCAGCAAAGGTGCAGTTCAGTAGCAGTAGCAGAAATATCTTGTATCTCAATGTAGAGACACCGCACAGCTGCATATTCAAGTGAGCAAATAAGAAAGATTTCAGATAAAGATGAAAAATTGCTGAATCCTTGATAACTACATGCGCAGGAAGTCATTGTCTAAAACTTAATAGTGGACGAGGCATGAATAGAGTAAGGTTACTTGCAATAAAAACAACAGAGCACAAAGATTTGCTTTCCTTGGAATAAGATAAGAAGGTGTAGAATTTGTATTATTGGGATAGTAAGTCATCTCCAGTTCTAACCTTTGGTCCTGGAGCTCCGGGGAAACCTGCAATTCCTGGATTCCCAGAATTCCCCTAAGCATGGAGAGGAACAACTGAAGTCAACTGACAGAGTTCTGAAATAGGTGGATTTCAACATTAACACATGCACAAGCACATAAGCAAGATACAATAGAAAGGTCCCCCATGAATAGTAATCTGAAGAAATGAGCTGGACCCAAACTCTACAACTTCATGCTAATATGCAACTAACTGTGTTCTCCCTCATTTACTCATTCTGAGAAGAAGCCGCAAATGTCCACTCTTAACTGGCCTCATTTAATAATAATAAAGGGGACAACTGAGGTGCTGAAGACTGAAAGTAACAGTGGGGACAGAAATGATGACCATGGTGATACTGTATGTATAGGAAAAGCGTGATTGTAGTTTGGGGGTAACACCAACACACCTTTGGACCATGATGTCCATCACGTCCAGGTGGACCCATCGGACCCTGTATCCCCTGTAGACAGAATAAACTAATTGCAAAGTGGTACTGGGAACAACTAAAGTCAATAACTAGGTATTGGAATCAATTCTAATTTTGAGTGTACAGTACACTGTTGGCAGCCAGTCTAATAAGTCTAATTAATCGGTAGTAGAGAAGATCAGCAGTAACTACAATATTCAAACCAGTGTTCTTCAACCCGGTACTCGGGAACCCCTAGACGGTTCACATTTTCATTCTTTCCCAGCTGCCAGTGCACCTGAACCAAACAATCTTGAACAAACCAATCAATGAAGAATACCAAATACCTGGTTCAGGTGGGCAGGGAGCTGGGAGGAAGCAAAAATATCTGGGGGGTCCTTGAGGACTGGATTGAGAAACCCTATTAACCCTATTGAGTATTCCACAAGAGGTCAGCAACTGAACACCTGAACATCAAGTTATACATGTCCTAACAAGTGATCAACCACTAACACAGAGTAGGCACAACCATAATTAGATGCTACTAATGTTTTGTCAAGCTAAAAAAGTTGCAGTACATACAAATATAACCTCTGTGACTGTAATTATTTATGCTAAACTGATTGGGTGAAAAAAAATCTTGGCTTGAATTTATACTTTCAGGACCTGAACTTTCCACTTTTGAGAATAATATAATAAAACATGTAACAGATCCTACTGGGGAAAAAAAATATTCCTCAAGATATTATTTACTCATTTTACAAACATCTAGGAAATAATTTGGAAAACTGCAGTGATGTTCAACTGCAGTGAACACTTTGTAAGCTTTTCGTTTTGTTCATACAGTAACTGTGCAGGGCCTCAAGAGGTTGTATGGATGTTGTTTAGAAGTGGGTGTAGATCCAGTTTTCATTCCAGCCCTACCTTAATCAGGCTCAGATGCTCCTTAATAGGCTAATAATGAATGTGACAGGTTGAAAGCCGTGTGGGCTGGAATGAAAACATGGCAGGAAATGGATCGAGAACCATAGGTTTCGAAGCATAATAAAACACCAGGCCACCTACAGGAGGTCCTTTTGGTCCCATCTGTCCCTTCAGCCCAGGCAAGCCCTGTTGCCCCTGTTATGAAGGACACACAGATCCCGATTAAATCTGCCCCCAAACTCCAGATGAATACCAAAAACCTGCAGTTTTTGTCATTCACATTTACATTGACATTCTTTCATTTACCGGCCTCTTACAGTATCTGGAGACACACACTTGTCAAAGGTGGAATAAATGTCAAGTCCAAGGATGCATCGAGTACAAATGCATGATCAGCAAATAGACTGAAAGATTTGCGGCGGGCAATTGACAGGATGGAGAGACAAGACAAACTTACCCGGGGCCCCGCTGGACCTGCGTCTCCAGGAATACCCTGTAGCCCCTGTAACGATGGATCGCAAAAGCATCAAATGCAGCCTCCAAAGCAGCGGCAGTATGTTCCACCAATTAAACCACACATTTGTGTGGGACCCCCAAGGTTTGGGGACACAAACAGTCAGTACACTCTGTGGGGCCCAAAACAACTTTTCAGTGGGGCCCCAAAAATAACAAACCTGCCTCTGGTCACGAACGTCTGAGTGAGGCTTTCCAACTAACAGAGAAAGCTGAAAATAAACTTCCATAATTCCCCACTACATTGGATTTTTTTTTCAGTTCATATTTATCTAGTGCCTTTCTCAACACAGTTGCCCAAGGCATTTAACAAGTGTGTGGCAATGAACACAGGAAAAAAACAATAGATGGAATAAACAGTAGAAGACAGTTGTTCTCTACAATTGCACAATTGCTCGTATCAAAATGGTTCATAATTTAAATTATTTTTATCTTAACTATAAAGTTCTGAAAAATAACCTGAATACATAAATGCAGGGCATGTATTATAATGGCTGCTTTCAGCTCTGGTGTTATTTATACAGGACCGGAATATGGTCTCCAGCAAACACCTTGCATGCCACCTGCAAAAACAGATTCCCATTTGTTGAACAGCTGCTCACATGTAATGTTGAAGATCATTCTGACAGCTCAGGCTGAAACCCCCTTTAAGTCCGGCTTCTTTAGTTAGATATGAGCAGGACACGCTTTAATTAGACTGAAGGACACAAGTCCCTTAAAGCTACTGAGGTAAGATACCTCCCGGGTCTTGAGCCAGCAATTTTCACGATACCAGTCCCCATCTAACTTGCTACCTCTTGTCCCTGTGAAGCTGTTTCCTCCGTGGGAATATCAATTTCATAAGATCGCCACTTATTCTCAATTCATTCCCTTATAATTTAAACCTGAATTCAGTATTTCAGAAGGAGACTTACATTATCCTGCTAGCACTGCAGTGTGTCAGTGGGCCTTTCTTACATAAAGTATTTAAATAGACCATATGGTATATCATTAACCAATATGTACATTTTAAAAATACACTGCCATGTTAAGTTGGCACAGGATACATGGGCAGTAGCAGCAGCAGAGACTCAAAGTAAAGACTAGCCATAAGCTAATTGCCGTTCAGGACAATTTGCCCTTTAAAAAGTGTACCCAACCAGTTCATTGTTGTTATAATGAGTCTTCCTTCCATTTTTAAGTTAGGCAGGGATATGTGATGAAATCTTTTCAGTTCTGCGGGTGAGGTACAGTATGACCCAGTGGAGTGAGATTTCATACCTGTGATCAGAAGGTTGCCGGTTTGAATCTCGAGGCCAGCAGGGTGATATTGCTGTTGGGCCCTTGAGCAGGGCCCCTAACCTCCAATTGTTGCATTCTGGCCGACCGTGTGTAGGCCCCCCCAAACTTGCCTGTGTGCCTCTCGGAGTGCAAAATGGGGTAGGTGAAAAGAGAACCTCCCCACAAGGATGAATAAGGTATCTGTGTTCTTTTGGCCAGTCATACTAGTAAAAAAATTAACCCCGAGTTCCCAGCGAGTCTTGCACAAGTGTGTGGGAGGACTACAACAGCAAAGGATGGGCTGATGCGCCTGCACTAGTCATGGTGTGATTATGTTCTGGGAAATTTCACATATCTCCCCAGGCAGCCAGCCTGAGAATGAACACCTTCATCAGCATTAGTCGGAGCACACTCTGGTTTATTTCAAAGTTGATGGCTGCCTGTTTTTGTTTCTGGTAACTAAAACGGAACAAAAGGTGCAGCTGTGCCCTCCTCGGAGTATCAATGAACAGGCAAGAAGATAAAAAAAAGGAGCGAGTGGCGGATGACACAAAGAACGATATCCCTCTTGTGTCCAGTGAAGATTGTTTTCAGAGATGATCCCTGCCGCCGGCAGCCAATCTTTCGATACATGCAGCAGCGCACGCCAGCTCAGGGCTGCAAAGCAGCTTCCGCTGATGGCCGTAACAACAGATGGGGGGCTTATCCATCAAGAACGTGACTGTAAACAGCCTCACATCCAGCCCCCGTTGATCATGCTCCAAACACAGCTCACATCCTGACTAAAAACCGATTATGTCTCTGATGAGATTAGCAGGGCAATCAAGGGATAGTGAGACTGCCCCTCATTCCCTCTTACGCAGAGGGTAGAAGAGGCGGGACAGGAGGTCACCTCTTTGATCTGCACGTCAAGAAGGAATTCCCCTTTCGGAGACCCCGGTGACAGAACCCTCGATCAGAATCCGTCGGTTCTGAACGCATGCACGTAGCTGACGTTCCCCTCAAACTGAAATGTTCAGTCTGCGTGCTTATGATGCAGGACTTCCCCCAGCAATCGGATAATGACATCTCTCTGGGAAAAATGTTCTGCTCTGAGCTTGACCCAGACGTTGTTTTTAATGTGATGCATGAGGGTGTTTTAAACTGATGCCCAAATGATTAGAAAAGCAGGAAAAAAGAGTGTTACTGTAGCCAAAACTCCTTTACCGAATAATAACAGTGTGAAGGATAGCTATATTATAGATAATATGCATTAATGTGAGACATGTTTGCATTTTACAAACATTAAAATTCCTAGGGAGCCTAGAATATCTCAATCTAATAACGTGACCTGTAACAAGTTGGTGCAGGGTAAGCACTTTCTCTTAGTTAAAACAGAAGCACATAAAACCAAATTAGTTAACATAATTTAATGAATAACTAAAAGACTCAGGACTGATTAAGAATGCTATAATTAGTGCGATTTAATCTCATCAACAGATTGTTGAGGGTTTATGCATTTTGAAATACGTCTACTGTGCCGACGGTTTTCATGTTAATCAGTGTCTTTATAAATTGCCTTTCGCCCGACAATGTGTTGAAAACACACACAGTGTTGTTTGTCATCTTCCTAATCTGATTATTTCCTGCCTTATCTGTTAAGCTTTATCAAGAACATTCTTTTATCAAGATGCTTAGCTTGAGGGTTTAGGACCTTCACTGGACCTCAGTTGAGTCAGCAAGTCTATAATTCCCAGATTTGGGTCCTTAACTTCTCCACTACCAGCTGTTTTAGGCAGTTTGGGGAAACAGAACATTTATTTTGTGCCATGCCGTCTTGTAGCACAGACGTCCTTCATCCCACACCCACGTCATCTTGGATTTACAAATATTGGTTGTAACCACTGGAGTAAAAAGGGATGGACCAGGTCCAAACCCGAGTGACGTTACTGACATCTGTTTGAGGAGGAAAAAAACATTATTTGAAATCTGTTGCTCCAAATAAGTCCTGTATGATCTACTTTCCTGTCATAATGAGCTTTGTAGACCAGCCCTAACCTAGAAACATGTACTATTAATAGAATAATAGTAATAATATTAGTAGAATAAAAGGTCAAAACATCCGACAGAATGGGGAATGATTTATTCAGTAGGCTTAATACTTTGGTGTTCTGTCTTGTGCTACCATGTAGTCCCAATGTGTTTAAATTTGCATGCACACACACACACACACACACACACACACACACATACGTGTGCACAGTTCATGTATTCATATCTCTCCATTCATTTCTATGAACATAACCGTATTCCCAACTATGACAATCTTAACCCCCATCCAGCCCTAACCTTAACCATAAGTAACCAATCAAAATACAAGACTTTGGCATTTTCAGTTTTTTGATTGCACATTGTTTTTTTCTTGATTTTAACAGATTCTTTTTAAACTGAGATTATCTCTGTGGGGACCGAAAAAATGTCTCCACCAGGTAAAAAGTTATAGGTTTTTATCACACTGTGGGGAAACTGGGTCCCCACGATGTTATAATTACAAACACACATACACACATAAACACACAGACATCCACGCTGTGTATGCCTTTTGGAAGGGAGCAGAACTGAGGGCTAGTCTGCATGCCTACTGTATTTGAAGCAGCACCGCTTGTGGTTCACATTTGGAGAAACACCACCACCATGTGGATGCACTATTTTCAGTTAAAAGGTCCCTCTTCCTCTCATGTGGCTTTATATAAACGCAAAATAAACAAATGCAACCTATGGATTTTACAGCTTTCCCGTTATGCGGAGGGGAAAAAAGCAGGGAAGCAACAAGCTGTTATTTTCTCATAATGACTGAAAGCCTGATTTCTGCGGATGCCTTCAACCAACACAGTAGGCTACCATTTGTCATGATTCTGTAGATGGTTCCACGTAACATACAGTAAAGCTCATTTGCATGAAAAGATTTACAAATGATTTCTTGTGAGCAAGCAGCCCCATAAATCAAATCAAATGTAACCAGATGGTAAGTTTTTTCTTTAATTTCCCCAAATGTAAAAGACAAACATTAAAGTAATAAGTTTATGCCCAGCACTAATGTGGTTGTGATAAAAACGAGAGACTTAGAAGTAAGATAGTATATAAATTTATACAAACTATATTGAATTGTGAAATATAAAATAAATTTTGTTATTTGGTGAAGTACATAATGGAATTCATGCAAGCAAGTATATGACAGATCTGTTAGGTATGGCCTACATACCCCAAGCACACGGGTCACGTTATGTTTATATAAATAAGGGTAGAACAAATACCAGAAATAGAGCATCTGTGACAGGTGTAGAACCAATAGGGGCGCAAAACCATATTCTCTTTGAAACCCATCCATCCATCAATTTTCTGAATACGCCCATCTGCCATTCAGGGTTGCAGGGGGTGTGAAGACCATCCCAGAGTGTACAGGTGCAAGACAGGGAACAACCCAGGACTGGGCGCCAACCCGTCGCAGGGCACAGTTAAACACCAGTCGCTCACACATACACCCCTACAGGCAATGAGAATCAGATTATAACATAGATTAGCCTCGGCATGTTTTTCGACCCTTGGGGGAAACCATAGAATCCAGAGGAAACCTCACAGCAACACGGGGAGAACATGCACACACATATGGAACCCGAGTGGAGACTCGAACCTGGGTCCCAGAGGTGTGAGGCGACCACCTGTGACCCCTCTTTTTGAAACCATGCACTGAAAAAAATCCCAAGAAGAGTCAGAGGATCATCACTAACATTTAATCAATGCAATTTTAAAAGGGACCTTTTTTGCAAAGGCAAGACGTTTCTGGGTGTGGACTCACCGAAATTCCTCTCGGCCCCTCTGCCCCCGGAAACCCAAGACTTCCTTTCTCGCCCTGAAAAATGAAAATAGCAATATCTGAGATGAATTTCACCCAAAAAACAGAACTGCATATGCAAAGTTTGAATAGCAGTTTGACATTCTGCGATTTAGGAAACTCTTCAAAGTTATATGTGTATGTTTCCCTATAAATGAACCCTAATCCATACAAATACACCAGGAGGTAATTGTAATTATTTTCTGCTCTACGGGCATGTACATAATTACCTGTAAAACTGTCACCATGCAAGTATTAAACTGCAGAGGTCTAGTCAACACTTACCAATTCATGTTCAACATATTCATATACCTGTTGTGCTATTTATTACCTCTGACCTTAACAGTACGACAGCGGCTCCCTAATTCTGTCACACGTTCAACTCATATTGGATCTACTCATGCATATTTAATTATTTAAGAAATTAAATATAAAATGTAAAAATATACTATTTTACAGTGCCTTAAGTAAATATGAGCACTTGCATTAGTGTCTGTCGGTCATGGGGCCTGGTGAGTATACAGGGCTCAATTCTACACAAGCACATACTGTAATTGCCGTGCATATATCACCAGATTTAAGCTATCTTTCTCTCTCTCTCTCTCTCTCTCTCTCTCTCTCTCTCAAACGATGGTTGCTAGAAGTTGAACGAGCAATGGAAATCCATACACTGGACTTGACAGAGAAATCATTAACCTCTTATAAACAAGACGTTCCTTGAAGGACATAAAAAGCTGGTCTTTTAAATAAAAAGACTGCAGAACACCTTCGAGTTATAGACCGAAAACTTAAAGGAATGGATTTAAATGGAATTCTAACACATATTTACGTTTGGTTTCTTTATAAATCATGTTTTATACATGTTTTTGGTACAATAAAGGAACTGAATTAGGCTTTGCCGCAAGTTCCTTTGACAGGCTCCGCTTTCCAGGCACATAAATAAAGATGCAACCAGAAGCCTGTGTAATCATGAAAAGAATTCACCCTAATTAACCTATAAAAAGCGTTCATAAATCTTTAATGGTTGCGGACATTACAATCTGACAAGTATCCGTTTTCATTCCGCCCAATATTCAATTACACAGAGAACAAGTTGCTTTGTTTTGACTGTATTTGTTGCAGTGTAATTCGCACACTTTGTATCATGCTATTTTTTTTTTAAGCTCAGATGGTAAGACGACAACTGATCATGATTTGATGAAACAATATTACAGAAAATTATTGACATTTGCCATTAGCACATTGAAAGCACAAAGAACTAATGCCAGATCATTACAGTGTCATTATAATGTATTATGTAATGTATTATAAATACCTTCATAATGCATTATAATAGTCAGTATAATCCATTATAATGCACTATGGGGGATTTATAATGAATTATAGATGAAAGCTTCATAGACCATTCATAATATATAACATTCATGGTTATATGTGTTGCCTTTTTTATGAATGGTTATAGCCATGCTTATAATGTTTTATGAATGTATTATAATGCATTATGAAGGTAAGTATAATGCATTACACATGGGTGCTTTAAGTGTTACCAAATATACTTATATATTGTACAGCTGGCTAATAGAACTTTAAATTGAAAAATTCCACTACAGTGAAGGACACAATAGTACTTCTTGGAACGTTATTGCTTGTAACACGACTTCTTGGAACATCATTATTACAATAATTCATGCGAATAATTTTCCTTCTGTTCACATTCACATTCGTTGCTCAGACATGATCTGGGTAAAATAACCAGCAGATATAATTATTCAGAATTATTTTAGTTAATTTAGATGAATTCTTATGGAATATTTTAATCTGGGGGTATTATATATACTTGATTACTTACAACTTAACCATTATACTGAACTCAATGTCTGTCCTTTGAGTAAAATATAAAAGCCATAAAGCTTATGTACCAGGAATCACTGCATGTATATGTTTAATACAGTGACCATACCTAGTGGTGACTGACCATAACCGACGTAGAAAATTGTGCAGAAAATCGAGTAAATTACTCAGTGGTGATCAGGTGAGGTACAGTGGGATTGACAGACCTTGCTTTTAAAGCTGAGTTACACTGCTCTGCATCATTGCAGTTCTGGTTATAGCATAATCAGCAGAAGCTATACAATTGCCTTAACATATTTCCCATCTCAAACAACTGCATATCATTTCAGAAATACTAACAATGTCACTTGCACTGGATAGGTAAACTTTAGCCATACATCAAATAAATTTAAACTGCAATATTGTTTCCAATTACATAGTACTGTAAAGTGTGATATCGCAAAGAAAAATGTTGAAGTAACAGGGCTGCTATGACAATCTGAATTTTTTTGTTAGTTTTTTTCATAAGAAGCACTGAGCAAATAACTAAAGTGCATTTTCTTCCCTTTTACAGAACAGTCCAGATTTGGAACAAGTCAATGATGGTTTCATGAAGGACCACATCTTACTTAGAGTCTTTGAAGGTTTTTCATATCAGACATATTTACAGTATGTATCAAGTTCATATCTCAATAAGTGGCTACATAAGATTAATTTTTTTTGTTTGATCTTCTCACATTTAATTCTAGACTTTATGCTACTTAGTTGCAGTAGAAGGCCCTTCTGTGTTGGATAATTTGTTTATCTTTCCCAAGATGTTTTCTTCTCATGTTCTTTGGTTGCCATAAAAGGAAAGTTGTTTTCTCATTATCAGACAGCCACTTGTCCTTGGGTAAAAATATTGGTTTTGGGAAAGAAACGGAGCATCGCAATCACATTACAGTCCCATTACACACATGGACAACGTATAAAGGGTCTTTATACCTTTTTTTTCCCAGCTTTTGGATTCTGGTCTTATTTGCCATTTATTCCTGTCCAAGTTCAACGTTGGGCATGTTGCACTTAGAACTGCCAGCCCCACAAATGGCAAAAATACATTTCGTCATCACAGCCACTGAGCACAAGCTTCCTCTCATGTCCGAACAAAGGTGAGCCACTATTTTCACACTCCCATTTGGGTAGAGGCCAGAGCTCAGAGCGACAACCCCCGGACGATCACTACAAACACAAACATTTTGCACAGGATATGCTGTAACTGCTGCTAAAATAGAGTCAACGGCATTTGTAAATCTAGATGAACAGACACGGCACTTTAAATGGTCAACTGGAAGGTAACTGAGGAGAGAAGGGGACTCGAACACACAGGCCACAGGTATATTCTGCCCAAAACTGAAAATCCATTGCTTAATTGTAGCTCCTTTTTCTAAAAAAAAATTCTCCCATCCATATACAGAAGTTATGAATATCAATTGTGCAAGTTACTGAAGTTACTAGTACAGTGGTCAACTTTGATTGTAGGTACTGGACGTGTGTCTTTGACTTTTACATCCAAAGTTATAAAGTAACCATTCTAAAGAGGCAAAAAATTGGCCCATTTCAAAATAAACCATATCAGGCCCTATATGGTTAACATATATTTTAAAGTACATAACATTTACATTTAAAAAGTATTTATGCTCAGCAGCTTAAAGTAATGTCAGTAAGCAGGAAACGCTAGTAATCCCATATACTGGAAAACCTTTAAGTTATGCTTATCCTAGCTAAATTAAATGATAGGGCATAAACTTTGATATTACATGTAAATACGAGTATAAAACTAAAATTAAGCTTGTTCAACTCACTGTAGAAAGCTCTACAAGGCCAACTGCTTGCCAAAGCACACACCACTGGGTTTAAATATGAAGCATAGCTGTCATTTTCAGGAATGTACACTGCAATCACGACTAAACCAAAAATATGGTCTCGTTAGCTATGCGGACTGGACAATGCAGTGGACTCTAAGCGTGTTTCTGAGCAGAAGGGTTTAAACAAATAAAAGCTTTATTCCTGGAAAGGACCTGAAATGAGCTCAAGGCTCCTTTAAGATGTATGAGTGTGTTTCCTTTAATATGCAGTTTTAAGGCATCATATGGGAAAACAATTTCTAGAATGTAAGGCTGAGAGACTCAAAAGTTAACCTGATTTAAATAACTCCTGCCGGGAGGCTCTAAGTAGGTGGATTATGCCTGAAGTGTTTGCCATTATCTGCTCTCGGTCAGGCGTCAGGCTCCTCGGTCATGTTGTGAGTGTGGGCGATGGAAGCTGAGGTTGCAGTTAAACGAACCCGGGGGCCAAGTGGATGGGGCAGGGCCTCTCCCCCTCTGCCCCCTACACACATGCTTCACACAGGCACAGAATGAAGACTTCAACAGACCCACAGGCACACAAAAACATATGCAAGCATAAAAAGCACCCATAAAAAAAACAGAAATGCATCTCCCCATAGCTTCCCGCCATTAAATTCAATGAGGGGACCGTGTTCTCCTTTCTGGCCTAGCATACGAGTTGTTGACTTTAAGACCTCACAGCAGAAATAATGCTACAATTGATTTTATTTCAATAAAGCTTTATTACATTATACCAGCTGGATTAGCTTTTAATACGAGTTCTTTGTACAGCCAGCATGTTTCATTTATATTTTACAGTCAATTGTGTGTAACTTCAGACCGCTTGATTGCATGTTGTCTAGAGAAACACAATGCTCACAGCTGAATCCACTGCTGTGCTTTTGTGCGTGAATTTTAGAGTACTTGGCATCGGAATGCAGCACCAAAACGCCTCCCCTATAAAACCGCTCCCATCTCGTTGACCACATCAAATCTTGCACTGGTTAATTCTTCACCCAGTTTGGGCACTGCTTTGGGCAAACAGTTCAGCCCTGAAAATGGAGCTGACCTGTACGTTGTATCGAATCAGATCCTGAATTATGAATTAGGTTGATATCAATCAATTTAATTGCCATGAAGGGTGAAATGTCAGAAACATTGTCGCGTCACACCTCCTTGGTTGGGTGTTTAAATCATGCTTCTACTCTGTGTGTGTTTTCTGTGGGTTTCTTCTTGCAGTCCAAGGACATGCAGTAAGCCTACTGTGTCTTTTAATGTGTGTTTGCCTTGTGATGTCCAGGCATCCCATGGGGTGTATTTCCTGCCCTGTCTTGCTTGGCATTGGATTCACACCCTTCCCTCCCCCATCTAGGATAAATATTTGGAACATTCCAAGCAATGCATTTTATGAACTTATTGCCTAATTCCAGAGTTAAGCTAATTTAACTATTATGCCATTAACTAGTGAACTAAATACAGTTTAATACAGTTCCTGTATAGTGGCCTGTTTTTCCCTACCGCACAGGATGTGGATGAAGCTCTCGTGTAAACAGGAGAGATGCCAAGGACTGTGCAAACAGAAGCCAGCTTTACAGAGATGTGGCACACCGGACAGAGGAGGACCAGATGGGCTCAAGAGAAGCATGATGAGCAGCTCTGGGAAGAAGATCACCATGCAACGCTGGTTCAGCACAAAACGAGGAAATAAGCCCACATGTTTGGGTTTACCTTTGCTGCACTGTCTGGAATGTTCTGGAATCCATTTCAGAAATACAAGTGGCGATACAACACAAGCGGACCTCAGGAAGTCTGCTCAAGTGTGAAATAATATATTGGGATACTAGACATAAAGGCTTATTTGAACAAGTGACATTCGTCCTACTACGTATCCATCCATCAGTTCGTTTCCCATAACCACTTATCCATGCAAAACAGCATAATTCAGTTAGCTAACGTGCAGGCTGTAATTCCCTGAACGACAGTGCCATTATGAGATGCACGCTTTTCGTAAACAGTGTTCTACTGCTGATTCAGTCTAATTGCCCTTCTGATTAGGTTTGATAGCGAAGAGCCTGATGAGAGCTGAATGCTGTCATGGCTACTGCTAACGATAATATCCACGCTAACAAGTAACGCAAGGCCTCGGCGAGCCTGCAAGATAAACACTGTGTGAAGCTTTAATCCTGATATATTAATAAGGTGCGTATTGTGACCCGCAATTAGCTTGGCAGAATGGCAAATTAATGGATGCAAACAGGGAATGCAAAAAAACACAAAGATGATTAGCAGAGAATGTAATGTATGCTATAATATAATGCATAGGGTGTAATACTGACCAAAAGCTCTTTGCAAATATGGGTATGTGGAAGCCTTCAGGGCAAGAATTACAGTCTGGTAATTTTCCAAAATCTTTCAGAAAACGCTGCAATTAATCAAGTATAATCGGTGTTTCTGCAATGTCAATAATGACAGCATCCTAAATGCAAAGCAAACATTTTTTAACAGGCACTTAATAATAAACAAGTGCTATACAAAAAATAAATATTCTGCTACCCACTTAAAAACTACTGATTAAGAGGCATTCCCACCTGGGAGACCCAGAATCGCCTACAAAGGTCTCTCTACACTGTTCTGGAAATTAATTCAATTTATTTTGTTTAAGGCTGCCTTTATAATACTGTACATTTTTCACTGTCAAACGTGCAGCTACACTTCATTTTAAATAGCTAAGAACTACACAAACTTATTTTTATTGAAACAGCAACTGAATCACAGTTCATATGGGAAGTCCATATTGTTTTTTAAGCATATCCATCCATCTTCTAACCACGTATGCTGGTCAGCATGATGGGGCTTTGGAGCTTATCCCAAACAGCACAGTGCAAAAGGCCTGCGTAGCTATAGGCAGAATAGGTCGTTGTCAAGGGCCCCCAAATGACCTGACTTGCAGAGGAAGTGAAGTCAACTTCCATTTTCTTGGTAGGGAGGCCTCCCAAGTAAGCTCTCCCTAGGTCCCCTGCAAAGGTCGAGTCGGCCCCAGCAGGGGTGCACCCTGGATGGGGTGCCAGTCCGTCCCATCGCACAGACACGCACACACACACAATCAGCCAGTACTTAGAGATGCCAACTGCATGGCTTTGGACTGCAGGTGGAAAATTACACAACACAGGGAGAGCAGCCACCAGTCACACCACAGGACCTCTCACACACACTTTACCGTGTTATACAGACCAGGAGCTGACCTACAAATTCTGCCCCATGACAAAATTCCACCTTGGCCCCTTTACTAGGGTCGCCACTGTCAATCTTAAGAAATAAAAGTCCCCCAATGGTAGAATTTGCAGTGGTAGGATAATATTTTCCATGCATATTATATTTTTCATATATATA
>JAABNY020000032.1:12911796-12934638 GCA_015164015.2 Brevimyrus niger
AACACGGCAGGTTACAATGTCTATTGGAGAATCAGAGTATGTTTAGCAGTTAGTTTACTGATTACTATGAAGTGCAGAATACTAGGAGAATTCCTGCCTGCTTAATGGTATAATACAGAGAAATAGTATATCAGTAGTTAATTATAAAATCATAAATTGAACATTTTCAAGAGAGAGAGTTCCTAATGACATAAATCATGTAACTGGCAGTTTTGCCATTTACTTTTTCTAAGTGAAATCATCTCCACAAATGACCTTGGTCCTGAAATTCAAAATGTTTAACTTCAGCTGTTCTGCCCCATTTGACCAGCCTGTTGTTATTATCACTGTTTGTTTATAGTACGCACACCAAAAACATATTACCCAGAATATTTTACTCAAAATGTCCAGCATAAACTTTATAATAACAAAAAATGTTATTAAGTGTTGGATGATTTTTGGGGGATTGTTCAAAACATTTATTAGATATTGCACTGCTGAATTTCACACTCAGCGAACAATATTAACAGACAAAGAAAAGCTACTCCACAGAACCACTGTATATTTATGCTACATTTGAATGACATGAAGTAAACTTCCCGCACTGCTGTGATTATTCCAGCACAGCATAACTGAGCCTTTTCATCCTTCATGCCTCATTTTTCTTAATTTCTCCACATTTCTTATTATATGCCAGCTGTTAATGAAACAAATAGATGCCAGGCAAGATAAATAAATTGTTCAAGAAGGATGAGTCATGTTTTCCATCCTTTACAGGATAAATTACGACCTACTTACATCAGTGATTCTTTTCCTATGCGATGAAAGCCCAAGCAACACAATAAAAGGTATCAAGCGGCACAACAAGTCAGAGGACACAAAACAGAAAGCGAGGAAACACCAGAAGAATCATCCCAAGTTAAACAACACAACATAGACATCGTTCATACCTTCCGTCCTGGCTGACCTGGTGAACCTGGAGGTCCTCTAATTCCTTGGCTTCCCTAAAAAAATGAATCATTTTTATCTTATGATAAGCGCATTACGTAAGCAGTCGATCAAACTCGGGCTGATTATGGAAATCACATTGTACTGTGATTGCTCAGTTTGTTTTTTTTGGTTTTTTTTTTACTGCCAACTTAGCTGTATTCCTAATTCAAATTCGTCTTGGTCTGAAAAGTTCAAAGCATCCATCTTCCAGCCACATGTCCAGTAATGGATTTTGGAGTTTCTGAGATAAGCTACAGATTAAATTTATTTGTTGTAATTGAAGTCATTCCAGTGGTCTTATTAACATGATTTAGGTCCATCCAACCATCCGTCTATTTTCCAATCCGTTCATCCATCTATTTTCCAAAACCATTTTTCCAGTGCAGGGTCATGGTGCGCGTTTTGTTTATTCGTACCTTTTCTCCTGGTTTTCCCACAGTGCCTGAAAATAACTGCGAACTAGCTGGGCCCTTCAGTTGAAAGAAAACATTTTGTAAAAATGGACATTACAAATCCATAGCATATCTTTTGATTTGACCTGCTGTTCTCCTTCGATTATCGATCTCAGATCTGCACATATCGGTTTCAATCAAGGACCCCTGCGGAACTCATGGACGTAAGATTAAGGCAGTGAGCTACTTGCATTCTCTAACTCAGAGAAATGAGAGAGGGGAGTTGGTAAGACTTTACCACCGGTCCTGGAGCTCCCGGGCTTCCCGGTAAGCCTGGTGTTCCTTTGTCACCCTGCGTAAAGAACAATATAAAAGAAATCACATGACACACTTCAAGATAAACAAGATACAATCCTGGGCGATTCAAAGATCTGCTTTCTGATTGGGCATTGAGCTCCCTTAAATTTGATCTCTTTCTACGCTATATTCAAAAAGTATAACACCTTACTTTGTCACCTTTCAGGCCAGGGTGTCCTCTGGACCCAGGCAATCCTGCACCACCCTACAGAGGAGTTGAAGACAATATTTGTTTGTTCATCGGAACATTCAAAAAGGGAAAGTACAGGCAATGATTTCACATTGTCACGCAGGACATAGGTCATGGGCTCTATACCTTCGGCCCTGGCATCCCAGGATTTCCCGGCAGACCCTGTTCACCACGACTGCCCTGCATAAGCACATTGAACAAATTATGATCCAATGTGAAGATTACAATAGATCAGGGCTGGATTTGGTCACTTTTCATTACCATTGAGCGTTAGTCTAGTGCTGGCAGATTTATGAAATCCAGCTAGCTCACACTGGATGAATGGATTGAGTGGATTTTAAAACGGATCAGCTGGGAGGATAAGCGAGGAAGCATGGAAGCATGGAAGCAGGCTTTTTATTTATTTATAGATTTATTTGTATATGTTTGCTTTTAGAGTTCAGGGTTTTGTCTTTCTTTTCATACTGGTTTTGGCTTTTCCTGAATGAGCAAGTTCTGTTCCTTAAGCGGTACAGTTTTTAAGAATAAGGCCAAGCCTGACAGCACATTTTTGGTTTTACTTAATTTACATCTAGAAGATAAAACTGTTTTGAAACAGATATATCTGTCAAAAGATCACATCAAAACACAGGTCACGCCGTAAGTGCCAGCGGAAAGGAAGCCCAGGTGTTGTGTGATACTGCAGAAAGGAATTCATTTGCCTGTTTGTTTAGATTTCACTGAAAGGTTTCTGACACTTTTTGACTGAAATGCACACCAGTTAATACATAATTATTAACGTAAACATTTCAAACTATGTCAAAATTAAGTTATTGCAATTTTTAAAATATAACTAGAAAATGTTCTTTCTTTTTCAATCACCACAGCAGGTTTGGCTTAACGTAAGAAAAAATACAAATCAGATAACTTATCCCTGCCTAAAGACAAAGATGTAGGTCATTAAATGTCATTTACAACGGAAGGATGAAAGGGCATTAAACGTCTGAATATGGGGGGGCAGTACTCACAGGCTTACCATCAGGGCCCGGGGGACCTGCCTTTCCCTTTTCTCCCGGAAGACCCTGAGGAGATTTAAAAAAAAAAAAATGTTAGGTTTTTATGTGGAGTTCTAACCCTGAACAACATTCATGTAAAGGATTTCCAGTTGGCATACAAACCCTCATCGAAGGACATGTGACCTTGCCAAAATACAAACTGAAGCAAGACTTTGGTACCTATTTAACAGTAAAAGGTGCACATCTCTCTGGAAAAGTTAAAAATACTGCTTCCATCACATTTGAATGTTAAATTACCTGCTGTATAAATACTGAGAACAGATTCCCTGCCAGGAATTCCATTCAGAAAACACTGGAAAGGATGAAACAAGCCCAACTGTACAATTACTGCCAATGAATGTAACAGGAACCAAATGGACCTGTGTCCATTCATGTGCAATCAGACTCGGCCAAAAGAAATATGGGGGCCTACCACAGGACCAGGAGGGCCAGGGGGGGCAGGGGGACCAGTGTGACTGTCGCAGTCCTCCTCACTGGGCGACCGGTCAAGAGGACACTGAACACGAAGCCCGATGTCAGTTGATTAGTTTGTCTTGGATAATGATCATGTGACCGCAGCAGTTCTGATTCAGGAACGACTCTACTTACCCTTTCATCATCCTTTGTGAAGGAAAATAAGAAAAGTTATTGTTATTTCCCCAGACAATTATGGGATGCAGACATACAACTACAAAGAGTTTTAGGACAATAAAGAACATTTAAATACATGAAAAGTATAAAGTTATATAAGAGCTGAAGTAAAAATGTATAGTATGTAAGAAGAATGTCAATATGTTTCTCTATTGTTCAGTCTTAACAGTCTCTTGACCATTTTAGTACTAGACAGACAGAGAATAGACCTACTGGGCTGTTGGGAAATGCTTCCAAATTCTGGTGCAGTAAATATTCTTATAATATGCTTAAAAACTAAATTTGCATCATTTACATATTTTGAGAAAATATTTTCAAGCTGTATTCAATCCTTTATTTGATTTAAATTAAATTTAGTTCATTGCTGGAAACATTTAATAAATATAAAGTCTAAATTACAACTAAAGTTTTAGCTATTGTTATTAAAATGTACATAATGTACATAATAGGAAACAAAAACACAATTAATACTCTCCCACAAAATACAAGGTGCCCCATTAAAACTTTTATATGTTGGAACATTGTGAATAATAACCTCATTTTACACAAATTAAAGCGACTTTCTATCACCGAAGCCCCACAGAAGAAGGCAACAGCACCCAATCAGATGTGAGGGTGTTTCCCATGGTGCATTGAGACCACATCAGACATTCAGCAGTAGTACAGATTCCGGGATTTTGGGGGACACCACAGCACAACAAATGGCGGACATCAAAGCCGAGTCGCTGGAAGGATTTTTCAGGAAATCCACGCCATGACGGAGATTGAGAGCATCGAGAGCCGTTTACTGGAGCAGCGAAGCAAAGCGAATCTCAGCCAAGCAACTTAACTCCTAATTAGCATGATAATTTTGAAGGGGTGAGGAATCGAGGTGCAGACTTCACAACTCACCACGGAGAATATTTCGCATGCTGTCTCTCTCTCGCTTTGCAGAGGGTCACAGTAAAGCCTCAGCTTCTGTATCTCAATCTAAACATGTTTTGAAAGCAAAGTCACGTCATAATTTGCAGTTTAAGTCTATGCATATGGGCATAACAGGATTCCTATGAGAGAAATTATTTCTTAATATTTAGTGCTGGAACCCTATTGTATTTGTTAGGATTTTTCATATCAGGTAATACATTGGCATAACATGACTGTGAAAAATAATCATGAATCTTGAATTATCATTATCGTTGTTGTTAATAATAATAATAATAATAATAATAGGCATTGTGGTAGCACAATGGTTAGTGCTGCTGCCTCATAGCTAGAAGTTCCTGGGTTCGGTCCCAGGTCCTTTCTGTGTGTTCACTTGGGTTTTCTCCTGGGGCTTCCAATTCCATCCCACAGTCCAGCACATGCAAAACAGGCTGATTGGTGAGTCTAAATTGGCCCTGTGAGTGTGGGCACCCTGCAGTGTTTTGGCACCTGCCCAGGATGGTTCACACCTGCGCCCATTGTTCCTGGGATGGGCTCCTTGACCCCAGTTGGGTTTTAGAAAATGGATGGATTATTATTATGATTATTGTAACACTATAATGTAATATAACAACATGGGGAGCAGGGACCGTAAGGTGTAGAAACACCAAACCTGGTGGAGTGGTCCACAATTCCCCCCAGTACTCAGGCCAGCAAAATCACACCTATAGGCCTGATGATGGCGCTATTTGCAAAATGCTTTTCATCTTGTGCTACATTTCCTTTTATCATTCTTTGTGCATTCCTGCACATAAATCCAGAAACGTTTGCTGACGGAAGGAGCATGGAGACGTCATCCCCTCGCCATACTTACTGGAGCTGTGGTCTCGCTCCACACCTTCTTGGAGACCTGCGTCTTGCCGTTGATGTAGATGGGGACAGCCTGCTCCAGGGGGCGCTCTTCCAGCTGCACGTCGTCCAGGAAGCAGATGACGCGCCGAGGCTTAACCAGGAGCTTCAGCTGGTGCCAGCCTCCATCAAAGAGCGTCTGTTAGAAGGTTCCACAAGAGCGGAGGCATTTGAGGCAAATACTCAGCCTGTTCCAGCAAACCCCCTGCGACCCCCCACCCTCCTGTGTGTATGTACAGTTAAATGCATTTTAAATGTACAACTTTCAATGTATGCATGAAACATTATGATACGCATTACACATGACCCAGGAGTAAACCGCCCCCTCCTCACCAGAAGTGCCTTTCCACTTCCATTCATCTGAATGAAGTGTATAATATAAATAATATTTAAATGTGATTATGTGACTCATGGGTAATGCTAATTTCTACAATGATATGTGCCGGGTAAGTGGAGATACTCATTTAAAGTCAGTGAACTGAAATCTTTACTTAAACAGACTGAATCACTGTCACACATAAATAATATCAAAGGTGCATAATACCCCCCCCCCCCCCACACCTCCATCTGGTGTAAATAATTTACAAGGAATCAGTCATAAGATATTAAACTTTGTGTTAAGATTTCTTTCTGTTAACTACATGGGAGTTTCCGAGATGTGAAGCATACTGATTTATGACTTTGGATTCACAGATGCTCATTTTAACAGCTTTTCTCGACAAGCATAAGATTTATTTCAGAGCGAAAACAGTTTACCTAACGCATAGATCATCTTTGATGTCCGCAATTAATCTCTCGATATTAAACCGGATTTCCCGTGCAAACCAGATCTTCTACATATTGTCTGTCAATGTAATTCAGGTGCCCTTCAACCAATGTCAGGGGTATTAAATACCTAATTTATATTTTACCAAACTAAAGTTTCCTCCCTGTGCATGAGTGCAAAGGGGAAAATGGAAAGTCTGCCTGCACAGTAACTTTTGCCATCCCGTCTCTCCAAATTACTCTGATGATCTCTAATGGAATTATGAACGTTTCAAAATGAACTTAAATATGAAAAGGGGTCAGGAGGCTAGATTTCGCCTTTGCACCATCATAATAACGTTCCTGCCCGTGATAGTAAGTGTATTCCAATCCATTAAGCATATGAGAAGGATAACTAATGAGAAACATTAATGGCAGGTTGAAAAGGCTATTATTTATGCTAAGAAATTATTGGCAGGAGATCAAGGTAGAGGGATATTACCCAGCAGCTGACTTCTGCTGTGTGCCCTTCAGAAGTTACATTCACAAGAAAACTTCCATTTTATTGTAAACCTTTTCGAGACTCAACACTCGTCTGCTGAGTTTTCAGGACAGAGCATCACAGGTCAATGTCACTAACCTTGAGGCCCCGGTTGTTGAAAATGACAGATTGCTCTTCACTTGCGATGCCTGTGGTCGTAAAGACAACATGTCCCTCTCTTCCACGGAGGGTCACCGCAGCCTGGGTGACACCATCTTTGGAAACCACCCTCCAGAGGTCAAACGTCGCCTGGTTTCTTGGTGTCTTCAGTCGAAGAGTGGCCACAAAGACGTAGGATGGGGGCAGACCTTCCGGAAAGATTTCCCTAAATGAATAATATTCAAAACAAAAAGCAGATGAGCCGCTAAATAAATCATAAATTTGGTTATCCATATAAATTTTGAAGCCTTTAACATATGTCAGCTAAAGTTTCTCCCAAGATATGACAAATTAACTCAGTGTTTTTAATTATCTTTAGAAATATGCTTTGTGGTTCTTTTGAGCCAGTCCTTCTGTGTCCTGTTTATTTTGCCCATTGGGCTTTAACAGGACTAATATCAACAGCTTTGCTATAAAATATCACTTTATCTCATAAATGTGTGATCACATACTGTAGTGTTTTGTATGATTTCTGTATACTCACCATATGACCCCCCTCACTAGAGATTGTGGCTTTCTCACAATTGTCCCACTTGGTCCACACTACCATATTTGACATGTAGGTTCATTAGAATTAGGTGATCAGTGGTCATTGTTAACACACAGCGCGCAACAACAAAATGTGTCCTCTGCATTTAACCCATATGTGACTTTCATGACATAGCATGGGGCAGCTAAATCATTACCCGAGGAGCAGTGCTTGGGCATGGGACCTTGCTCAGGGTACCTCAGCAGTGACTTGCTGGTGGGGCCCTTCCCTAACCATCAAGCCACCACTGCACATGTGCTTAGTGTAAGTATTCAAGGGTGTCCTGTTTGCCAGATATGCATGTACGTAATCCACACTGTTGTTAAGGATACAGACCTTGATGCACCGCAAGAGTAATGAATAATGTGCATGAAACTCAAGGAAGTCGGCTGAGCCCAACATGCATCCAAAGGATTTTCAGTTTTGTTGTAGCATGTCTCTTGTTTACCTCTTCAGATATCAAGTGTGTCCCATTGGTTTCAAGAAATCCCTGTGCACTTGGGCTCTTTACATATATTTGTGCACTTCCCTTCTTACGTCAACATACGTCACCACAATGCATAGCATCTCAGTCCACTTGGCCTTAAGTGTGCTGAATGGGACAAACCTGTAATATGTTCCCTCTGATTTCCCTCACCCCGTGATCTTGGTAATGTTACCCACAAACAGTAGAGTGCTCCTTGATATCACTCTTCTGTTCTCTGTTATGTCACTCACCCAGTATTCTCTGATAACCCTGACCTTGCAATCTCTTTGAAGTAACCTCCTGGTGTTTTCTGCATCCTTTGTAATGGATGTAATCAAACCAAGTACTCCCCTTCTCTTTCTCCTTCTCTCCAATGTTATCTGCTCTTTGCACAGTGTTGTCCCTCTGATTTCACCTACTTCTAATTCAGTATTCTCTGTAATCCAACCAAATGTTCTCTGAAAACATCCACCTAGTGCTTTCTGTGATGTCATCCTCCAGGTTCAGCTGGTAGGCTGACTCAGACAGTAGAGAGCCCGGAATCTTCTCGGCCTTCTCATGAATCTTCATACCCAGCATCAACTCAAACCCTTTCTCATCCCGGGAGGCCACTGGAATCCGCGTAGGACACACTGACTCTATGATTTAAAACAAAAAAATGTCAAAACGATACTAATAAACAATATTTATTATATAATGTGGAAATGCAAGGGTGTTATTTAAGTCTCAGCTGTCCTTGGAAAAAACACTGACAAGTTAAAAGTTGTTATTTGCCAACACTTTCAGTATAAAGATTATTTATATTCTTTTCCTGCCTTAAATGTAATCTTGGGTTTAACCTCATCATAAGAGTTTATTCAAGAGAACCATTCTTCTCCTAGATTAAGTGTATGTATGAATTTCTCACAGATAACCCACCCTCACAGAGTTTCTGCTCCATCGTGTCCCGGATCCGGTCCATCGTGGTGTAGTCCTCTGCATATAGCACGTACGTGGATGAGGGCTTGTTGGCGATGGACACCAGCTCTGAGTTTGTGATCTCATTACCGACGCCCACAGCGAATAGGATCACGTTTTGGGCCCGGGCCTCTACGCTGGCATCCACCACGTCGTCCTGCGACTTGCCGTCCGTCACCACGACGCCGATGCGGTTCCTGGCGGCTCGGACGCGTCGGGAGGAGGGGAACACGTGATCGGTGGCGAACTTGATGGCCCGGCCCGTCTGCGTGTTGCCACCCAGGTACCTAATGGTGCCGATGGCCCCGATGAGCTCCTGGCTGCTTTGGTGCTGGCCCAGTGGGATCTCCAGCCTGGGAGTGTCGCTGTACTGCACCACTGCCACCTGGGTGTACCGCAGGCCGATGTCGAAGCTGCTGGTGATGTTGACCAGCCAGCGCTTAGCGGTGGCGAAGTCATCGTGGCCCACGCTCCAGGAGCCGTCGATGATGTACACCAGGTCATTCACAGCGGTGCTGCAGCCTGCACACAAGAAGCAGACATCCTGCTGCATCGTTCTTCTTACAGTAAAAATGGCGTCAGAAGGCAATAAGAGACAAGAGGCTGCAGCTTACTTGCATAAATGTAAGTCAAGTAAATTGCTCAATGCGATAAAAAATAAATAGCTTTAATGAATTTTCCAATCGTACCTGCTCTGACGTCATCTTCATCCTCTATTCCTTGCAAAAAGGGCAGGATCAGTAGTAGCAGCAGTGATATAAACATCCTTACACAGCCGGTACAAAATGGTGGTAAGTCTCACAAGCCTAAAATGAAAAAAACGATTGCTTTAGCATATTAAAATAATAAAAACTATACACTGAAACCAGTGCAATATGTTCTCAAAGGGAGACACAAATATATTGTAGTTCAGGAGACGTTCCCCCTTGCTTTTTTTGTATCTGTCCTAGGGGATTGTGGGTCTCAAGCACTAGGTAAATTAAGGGGGAGCCACCAGAATTGGACTGGATTTTAAGGGAAATAGGAGCGGGAAACCCCTAGTTCAGAGAAAAGATCAATGCCTTTTAAAAACAACAAACTAAACTTGTGTTGAGTCTTGATCATTGGCAATAGTATACAATGGATTAATCTAACATGAATATTTATGACTTTTGGTTAATTTTTTTTTTTCTTGCCAGCAAAGAAAAAAACGTATATGTTGTTGAACAATATGTATCCATAAAGGTGGGAAAAAATGACATTTTTACCTCAAAACGAAATCATCCATGATTTTGTTTAAACATCAGTTAGCTTGAATAACCATAAATGATTGTAAAGAAAATATATGCTACTGTTGTTACAGGATGCATCCCTAAACAGACATATAGATACTTCAGCACAGGAAAAACACAACTTTTTCTACGTCTTGCAGCTTGACTCTAACATGCTTAATTTATCTTTATTTCGTTTAGCAGATAGTGTTTATAATCCCTCAATGTGTTAGAAAAAATAACCTAAAAATAAAAAAGACACATTAAAATGGGCATGTGATCAGATGGCATATATATGACGCTGAGCCAGACAAAATTAACTTCTTTTATTTGTCTTGTACAACAACCTCTGTGTTTTGCCTCATTAAAGTCTTCTTGGTTTGGTTTGATATTTACGGCCCTCTTTTCTATCACAGAAAAAAAGTGGGCGTTTTTTTATTCCTCTGCCAAATAGCACCCCATCAACCACAAGCAAAAGCCAAAGAAATTAAATATGTAAGGGAGAGACGCAAAAATAAACCTGCTGGCCTGTTTTCAGCTGGCACAGGGTTTATAAACTTAGGCAAAGCAATACTCAAGCGAACGGGCAGACGGCCTTCCGAGAGACGTCAGCTGTGGCTGAGGAATCATTCTTTGGTTTGCCAACCGATGTTTCAGTCACTGGGGCATATTCTGTTTTTAGTTACAACTCAGTCAAATGATTCTTTCCTTTCTATGGATAAAAGAACGTCAAGCTGATACTGCTGGGTGTGTGCAGTACAAGACATCAACCGCAGTCTCTAGACACATAGTCGGCAGAATAAAAGAAAAGGCTTTGATACACCGAGAACACGGTAACTGGATTGGCATGCATTATAGCATAAACATGGCTGTTTCCTTTCAGAATAGATGAACATCAAATGCTAGGAAAGGAACTAAGGGTGAATATCTCCCTAGTTTGGTTTACATATCTTGACAGGTCTCGGCAGGTGCATACAGTACTGTACAAAAGTTGTAGGCAGTCAAAGAAAATGTTTAAGGCTATTTATCTGAGTAGTAAGTGTATATTTGCTCAGAAAATAAACACAATTTAACATTAGAACTTGTGCCAAGTTAACAGTCACGGTTAAAAATAAACAAACACAAATAAATATACAGAATTTCTTCAATTCCTCCAAAAAGTTACTGATATCTTGTCGGACGACTAGATGAGCACCGCTTCAGTTCCCAAACCTCTCCTCAGGGGCACCTCAACCGGTCCATTTATTTGTTAAATTTAACCACTGACTCTCTTAATTATTAGTTTTATTACTTAAATAACTAAATGACGTAATGATTAGGTAGATGAGGTGGGGTAGTGGTTGAGTCAAAAGATGCATGGGTGCAATTTCCTGGGTGACTTCAGAAGTTTTGAAACGGCTAAGCTGACACACTTTGACAGACATAACAGTTTTACACCAACATGAAGATCATTATTTTTAAGTAATTTTCTTTATCTAAGACCTTTGCAAAGTACTGTACTTCATTATATATAAAACCATGACATCGTCAAGTATACAGGTACTATGCTACAATACAATAGATTTTTCTTTGAAACTTGAAAAATTGCCCATATGCCTTGGGTTTGCATTCTATGCTGACTCATAATTACCATTTAAGATTGAATGTATCAGCTTCATATCTTTTAGTTATATTTAGCTGGATGAACAGACACAGAACAACAGACGTCCTATTTACCGAAGGTTGGAAGAGTGAGTTTCCCCAACACATTCTCTGCCAGAACAGTGGGGGCATGTGGCTTTACCAGCATAAAATTCATCATCCTTTGTCCTGGTCCCTCCTTCAGGTGGTGCATTTACTTGTACTTTAATGGAGTTTCCATTTGTTAAATTAAGTGGCTGTATGTATATTACACCAGTAGATGTCCTTTAAAGTGCCAAGGGCTTACATTATATAATTTTCATAAGAGATTAATGCAATGCTCGGATATCCATATACAGTAGACCAGGGATATCAAACTCCAGTCCTGGGGGGCCAGAGTCCTGTGTAGCTTAGTTCTTTCCCAGTTCCACCACAGATGATTTCGCTCAAGAGCTGGGTGGTAATTAGCAATGTTACAATGGGTGCTAATTAGCAATGTTACAAAGTGTTGAATCAGGTGTGTTAAATCAGGGGAAACCCAAACAATTGCAGGGCTTCAGCCCTCCAGGACTGGAGTTTGACACCCCTGATATAGCCTAACAAAAGTTTTGAGAGACAGAAGAGTACAAATTGCTTCTACAAGGAAAACAGGAGAAAATAATTCAACAACCTTAAGCCCTGGATAGTATAAGATATTATAGAGACATGGAGAGAAATTTCCCTCAGTAGCTCCAGTGATACATGACTAATTACATGGTTAACTTACAGCAATGCGGAAGAAGAGCCTAAACCAGGATTCCACTGAGTCAAACGGAACATTCATGCAGCCAGCTCTGGGCTTCAGTTAGACCCCTTCCTGCTCCACTGAAGATGATTAGCTGCAATTAGTTCTGCATGTCTTCCATAGCGCCATTCTGCTCGGCTAAGTGCTTGATAAGGAGCCCACAGTGGTGCACTTAATAATAATCCCGATTTATTCAATGAATTACTGATGCATGAATGAATGTCAGTGACTCTTTGAACTTCTGTTGCAAACAGTGCTAAGTTCATTGAGCAAACTTTGAGCTGTACATAAGAACAGGGCTACATTATTCTAAGTCTGTATATTATCAGCCTCAGACTACTGCAAAATAAAAAGTCTGCGTAGCATTCTGTTGTGCTTGCACAGAAAACCACCTCTAACGTGGCTTCCTTCCTAAGAATTTGCGGTTGCCCTAACTTCCATTTTCAGCACTTGCATACTGCGAGCTCACAGTATGTTTCTGTGTTTTTACCTAGTCTGGTACTTCTGGCAGCCTCGAATCTTCAACCAGCAACAACAGGATTAGCTTAAGGTTTTGATTTTCTGTCACAGGGCACCCGTGACCTATGAGTTTGGCACCACATGCTGCAGAGCAGGCGCTTAATCAAAAGTGTCAAAGGGTCTTGTCATTACAAAATGTTAAGTGGATTCACAGCAGGTAGAAAATATGATCGAGGTAAATAAAGTGTTATTCTTAAAGCTGATAAATGACACCTGCAAAACCCTAAGAGAAAATAGCTATGAATGAAATGGTGCCACGCAGTCCATCATAGAGGCATTATAATAATGTGGCACGCGTGCATGTCTGTGTGTAAGTAATTATTATTAAGTAGACTTGCAATAAATATTGAATAAACCACATATAGTGTTTTGTAGTCATTAAGAAGTATCTCATAGTGCTTTAAGGATATCTGTAAGTGTATTTATATACATATAAATTGATAGATATCCACACATTCAGTCTTTCATAACCACATCTCCAGCTACAGGTTGCAGTAAGTCTGCAAGGAACGAGGCAGAGGAACAAGATACTGTCAGGGTCAGCACCCATCCACCCGGAATGAGGCAGAGGAACAAGATACTGTCAGGGTCAGCACCCATCCACCCGGAATGAGGCAGAGGAACAAGATACTGTCAGGGTCAGCACCCATCCACCCGGAATGAGGCAGGGGAACAAGATACTGTCAGGGTCAGCACCCATCCACCCGGAATGAGGCAGGGGAAAAGATACTGTCAGGGTCAGCACCCTTCCACCCGGAATGAGGCAGAGGAACAAGATACTGTCAGAGTCAGCACCCTTCCACCCGGAATGAGGCAGAGGAACAAGATACTGTCAGAGTCAGCACCCTTCCACCCGGACTGAGGCAGGGGAACACGATACTGTCAGGGTCAGCACCCATCCACCCGGAATGAGGCAGAGGAACAAGATACTGTCAGGGTCAGCACCCGTCCAACTGGAATGAGGCAGAGGAACAAGATACTGTCAGGGTCAGCTCCCATCCACCCCAATTCCTGTCCTCCCTTTTGCCTAAGTCCTTAGTGTGTTTGCCTAGTGCTCTGGATTGCCACATAGTTCTATGGGCTGAGCATGGGGCTGTAAACTCTTTAATTGTGAGTTTGAGGCCAGCCGCCTCTGTTTTTGTACTCATTCAATTTCTCTAGTGTTTCTGTTGTATTCGTTTTCTTGTTCCTAGTTTGTGGTTTGCGTTCTGTTGTGGTTTTTGCTTTGTGCCCTTGATTACAGTATGTATTACCTGTCTGTTATTTTCCTAGTGTTTGATTCTGTTTCTTAGTTTTCCTGCTCGTCTCTTAGTTCTATGATTTAGTTAACTAGATCCACCTGTTTCCTGTTTACCTGTGCTTCATGATTGTTCTCACCTGTCCTGTGTTGTCTTGTTTTAGTCCTATGTATTTAAGTACCTGCTCCCACTCTGTTCTCCAGTCAGTCATTGTATGTTGGTCAGTTAAGGTTACCTTGTGTACTGTTACTGTTTGATGGTATTGTGAGTTGTATAAGGTGTCATCATTTTACTCTGTGCTACTCTGCCTGGTTTCCTTTTGTAAGTTTAGTTTCCCCAATAAACCCTGTTGTCTCTTGGTGCCGCAAGTGGATTGTTACCTTCTTTTTCCTGCCTGCATCATATCCCACCACCGTAACGGATAGCTTTAATATACTGTAGCACCGACTGCGTAGTGGGCTCAAATCTCTCTCAAGTCCTGCATGCATGCAGTTTTGCTAAGCCTTGTGCTATGCTTGTTTATCATTATGGATGTCTAAAAGAAACTCTCATTTAAAAAGGACAAACATGCAAAGGCTGCACTTGCTGAGCTATTCCCAAATGGCTATGTCCCTCATGTTACATTGCGTTTCAGAAGGTGTGTCAATGTGTTAAAGAGAATGCTTGTTTAAGACCTTAGCCTTACATTACCATAATCCTCACACATCTATTGATTTTGTTTCTTCTCCACGGGAACTTGGATTGACTGTCTTATCCAGGCTGATAAACAGTTATCATTTATCCCCTGGTGTACGGCTTCAAACGGTGGTCTCACACAAACAGGCAGCGTCATTTCAAATGATATCATTTCAGGTTATGTCATTTCAGTGGGCTCTTACTCTAGCACACTTAAGGCACACCCCTACTAATTTTAATGTCCATGCTGCCCTTGGTGCAATATCTGTCCAAGACAAGATGGATAATAAGGAGACACAAAAAACCCAAGTCCCTCACCCCTCCCAAGTGTACCTAAAGTGGCCTTTGGAAATCAAACCTAGCTGATCTCCTCATTGTCCTGAAGGAGATATTCACTTAATGGCCTGGCTGACAAATTGGCTAAGGCCATTTGGCACGTTCTTAAAGGCTGCATCTATTTCATTATATTGTGCAATGAGTATATAATTGTCAGGTCTCCAACAGCATGAATTTGCAATCTTGCCTAATTTCACCACCCGGGAATAGTGGCACTAGCTAATACCCTGCAAGGACATCCGCACAGGTTACAAACAGTTCCTATACCTGACAGTGGCGGTGCATGTCTGGCCTAAGGGTGAGCAACTGAAAATGACAGGCTCCCATGTGCCGAGCAACATGTCCGCTTCACTGAGGGACATCTTTCAGTGCCCATTGCTTGCAGTTGCATTGTCAGCAATGCTAGCTAGCAGAGCAAGAACTAGTGAATGCAGCAAGAGGTCATCATGGAATAATGTGCATTATGAATTTAACAGAACTATCATCTCAACATACTTTTCATTTAACTACAGTTGACGTTACAACTTTGTGTAGTTTCTGTTTAACTGCAATTTACATTATAATTACTTGCTTATAAAAATAATACCAGGATGCACTTTTGGCCTTTAGCAGTGCATGCTGCTTCGTAACAATGGTTTGGGGCATCACTGTCTTGTTTGAAAAATCAGACATTGTGGTTTTGCTGTAGAGTTGATAATTCCTCCGTCTTGCATGATCTCGTACATCTTTAACTTAGCAGATTCATATTTTTTCTGAATCTGGCCATTGAGCAGCTGTGCAGAGGTAGTTTGCAACATCAGTTCTGTTTAATGTAGCCAAACAAGATTAATCACTGACACAAATGAAGACATTATGCATTACTTTACATTTTTACCATATGTACCATACATATTTCATGTCATTTTATATAGCATCATCCAGCATATTGTCAGGCATAAATAACAGGTGCATATTGATCTTGATACATCAGTGATTCTCATTTGAGTTGCAATGTGAACGCCTTTGATTTTGTCTCTTTTTCAAGGACACATGTTCACATAGTGATATGTTGGACACGCTAGCTAATATTATGGTGTGTTTACCCACTTAAGGGATGTTAAGACCCTAGTGACAACCTATTATTTATCTTTAAAAATATAAATAATGTTTAACTTATACAAGTTGACGGTTTTAGGATGCCGATGGAAGTAATGGGGCTAGGAAAGCCCCTGTGGGTGGGATTATCACACTGCGCCAGGCACTGAATGGTTTAACCCATTTCCAATGGTTGAATGGTTTAACCCATTTCTCACGGGTGACATCACCATCAAGAGAAACCAAGAAATGATTGACAGCGCATAGTAAATCCAGGCCTCTGTGGCCTTCAAAATCTCATTTCTTCTCCCACTACTGCAGAGTTTAGTGATTAGAACAAAGACACGGTTATGTGGTCTGAGGTAATTAACGTGGGCTTCCTGAAGGACAGCAGGAAGCCCAAGGACAAGCGTGCGAGCCAGAAGAACGGGGAGGCTCTCCACGAATAGTGGTGAGCAGGTTAACACTGCCAGCTCCGCATGTGTGAGGGTACAGTGACACCTGCTAAGTCCACACGCACACTGTTCTTTCCCAAATTAATTAAAAAAACACGCAATTATAGAAAAGGTATCATATGACCTACCTGCCTAAGTTTACAAATTACATCTTAAGTCAGTGTACAGCAGCTGTAATTCTAACCCTGAAACTAAGGACCAAATGAGAAATCATATGAAAATGATTTAGAGTTGAATAGATAATTACTAATATAACTGAAAATCAACAATTCAAAACTCACTGTTCTTGCACTGATCCCATTACAGCCCTGAATTCCAAATATTTCTTAGGTGTGATGCACAAGTACTAAATATTTATTTTGCACAAGTATTTTTTAAAAATATTTGTTTTCGGAAAGAAAAATAAAACAAACGTCAAATAGCTGGTTTTCCTCATAACGCTGAGTGTGCTGCGTACTTGTGCTCTGCCTATCTGTGCTGACATTGCAGCTTATAGCACCAGTAATTATTAGTTTTTGGAGTTTAGTTTATTGGTATGTGCGTGGATAAGGAACTGAATGTTGTGCTTATAATGATTTTCTGTTTAATGATGTTTATGGTTATACACGTCTATTGTAATAAATATGAGCACTTAAATGTAGTAAACCCAGCAATAGTTTTTTGAAGAAAAAGTTAAGTAAATTAACTGTTTAATATTTGAAAATTGCAGTAAAAGTGCAATAAAAACGAAAGATACATTGTTACACCGATTTCCACTTTTATTTAAATGCTTTACATGTATATAGTACTTATTATTTAGTATTTACTCTTCCAGATACATCTATACCTCCATATACATATTTCTATTTACATGTTCATATTTACTTTTCCTAAGTGTTGTCCTAAGTCCTTTTACTAAGTGTCCTAAATCTAGTTTTCATCTCTCTGTCTGCAGGAAACACTGCTGGTAGGCAACTCATTGTACTCAGTAATCGGACTTGTACAAATGACAATAAACCTTTTGAATCCTATGAATCATTCAAATCCTAAATTGGTAGCAATCTATTTCATCATAATGCATCACTGTGTGTGTGTTGCTAGCCCTCATATGCAAATGTGCTTTCCTCTTCAAGCCAAGATCCTTCTTTCTCTCTATTACAACCCCCTGACAAACTCAGCTGACCAATACTGTTAGTAAACTGACTGGTCAGTGAATGTGACTTTCTCCTCTTTCTATATGGCTATTACAGTGTCAAGAGTAAATAGAATCCAAGGCAACATTTCAGCCAGTCATTTCATTAATTTTGCTGCCGCTTCACCCTCAAACTAACCATATATACACCAGGAAAAGAGATTTAATGTTTTTAAGTGCAACATCCTGGTTGGAGTGGATGAAGTCGGTACCATCATTCACTTAGCTAACAAAGAAGCAGACATGTCCAGTGTGGCGGCAATTTGTGATGCTTTTCCCTTCTTTCTGCATTATTCTTTCTCTTTTGAAACCTTGCAGGAAATTTATAGCCCTGTAAGTGCCACCTGCTGGCAGCCCAACAGCACAACGGCAGGGCGCTTGCTGTACACAAATGAAGCTGCTTCTGCGAAGCTGAAAACTGCATAAATACAAGTACTAATATATATATATATATATATATATATTCTGAAATGCACCATGGTAATATCCTGCATTCATCTGGCAGAAAGCAACCCTATATAATAGGCTTGAAATATATGAAATTCTCTGAAAGGATAAATAATTATTATTATAAATTTAGCAAGTCATCTATTTCATGGTGATGAAACATTTGATGTATTTCATATCTTCAAGTATTTATATGAATATGTGTGTGGGGCCATGGGGTTCCATAGATCACATTTAAGGACCAAATTGTCCCCAAAGTGTAGCAAAACCAGAAATTTTCCTACTTGTGGAGACATCTTTTGAGGTCCCCATTTGGATAACCTCAGTTACAAACATTTGTGAAATCAATCAAAAAACTAAAAATGCCAAAAGTCTTGTATTTGGGTTGGTTACTTATGGTTACCTGCCTCGTTGTTATACCACCATGCCCATATCAATCACCAGTCCTGTTTACCTAAACCCTGATTTTTAATTCAGAACGTTATTTTCACAATTACCACTACTCTCATTTTGTATTCCTAAATATGCACAAGAATAATGTTCTAATGTTGGGATTGAACAGTAATTACTTGGCTCCATTTTCTCTAAATGTAAGTAAATAAATGGATACTCACTATATTTATTTACTTTTTATCCTGTATTCACGCACTGTACCCTACTCATACTGTCAGTAATAATTTAATTTGCTGCTGTAACCAATATAATAATTTCTTATTGCTTTGTTCAGTCATATATACCTGATGATTTCCTATAACGTCGATGCTCTGTGTTTAAATCGTCCACTAGAGGGGGATAAAGTCATATTAAAGGACACAGTTCGCAAAGTATCCGTTTCAAAGCATAGTGGTGTTAATGATGTGGATAGTTTTGTTGTTTTTTACGTTTTAAAGTCATTTGCATTTCTTACAGAAACTTCTGGTATTATTTTTGTAACTTTTATTAACCGTATGGTAGCACAAAACTATTTTTAAACACTTGCGTAAAACAATATACAAGAAAGTAGCTACGAGGAAACTACAGGTGTGCTAACAAACAAAATAAGGACTGACTAATTAGGACTGATTGCTTTCCACGTGGTGCAACCTAAACTCTCCTCAGATGTTTAATGCACGTTCACACACGCGCGCGCATACACGTATACAAGACTGCGTCATTTACATAAATGTATTTAAAAATGTAACCCTTGTTGATATGTATTTTAAACTTAAAATATAACTATAGCGAAACTTAAACCAAATAAAGTTTACGAATGAAAGATTAACTCTTAAGTCCTACTAGAACAGGCCTATCTGAAAATATATTGGGGATGCAAACAGGATGTAAAAATATGAATGCACATAATTAGCTAAATGCTCATCGTTGACAAACAATGACGAAGTTCGTTGTATAGTAATATAACAATATTACTCAAGTATGAACTACAAAAAACAAAGACATTATCGGTATATATTTGAGTAAGTAATCGGTTTTAAAAGAGCGACTGCAAAATATTTCCATTTTCCATAAATGCATAGGTCTACTGATCGCCAGTCTGTCTTTTAAGTTGTGTAATTGTATTAGATTATAAAAAATCTACGTTTAAATAATCTTTTTGTAATTTCGTAGAGTATTAGGCAATATCCAAATATATTTCATGACCACTTTATGGATTTATAAAAACCATAGTAGTATCATCCATTTTTGGATCATTACAGTACCCTAATTATATCGCCACGGATGCAAAATCATTAGGTCGTTACTTACGTCTCTTTCTTCCAATCGTCGGATGTTCATAATCGAAAAATCAAGCTCTTCTTCCGTAAAAGCCAAGTCAAAAAGGTGACATTTTCGCAGGTAAAAGAAGTTCACACTATTGTCACTAGAGGGAGATTGTCATTCCCTTTTCCAGCCTTTTTTCCTTGTAAGTGGTATCTTTTTATACCTCATGAGACTGTGACGTGGATGCAAAATACTCCGTACAAGTTTCTGTTAAACCCTTGGGAGGAGACTGGATGAAGTTGAACTGCACACCTGTTGAGTGATCGATTTATTAATGTAACTAACAGCGACAGAATTATAAAAGTCATACAACCAAAAATTGCCTCGTGATAATACAACAGAATGCAAGATAATGTGAAACAACAGCCATTCATTTGATTTAATCGAATAGGCTACACGTTATTCCAATCATTTTCCTCGTTTTAATCATATTAATAAGTGAGCTGTGTAAACATGTTATTATTAGTTTGCATTTCACATATTGCCAATAATAAGGGTGGTATTTATTTGACGTCACCCAGCTTTGGAAAAAGTGTCTTTTCTAAATTACGGAATTCGTCGCTTTCCTGGGAACTTTTGGCAGTGGTTCTTCTGCAGTACTTCAAACGAGAATGAAAGCATTCTGTGGGTTAGGTTAATGTACCTGCATCCCGGTCGCCAGCGCACACAGGCAGGCAGGCGTAGACTCGATCCTCGATTCCCTGTGCGGATTACAACGCGAATTCATAGTATCGAGGCTATAGATACAGACCGGCAAGGCGTACCGCTGAAATACCCCAAAGTGCACACGTCAACTCTCATGTATACTTCTCAAACAAAGCCCTAAATTAGCCCAGCTATTTTTGACCAGAACTACCGCAAGAACTTCTAAAATGTTTCACTATTCGACTGCATGGCGTTAACAGCCCCAAAGTTTACATTATGTAATAGATTTACCACGTTAAATAAAAGGCTTAACCTGTGTTTTATGTTGTTTTCAATGCTTTCTATGTTTTCCCGCAAAGCCTCTCTGAATTAAGCATGTACTTTCATCCATGATTGCTATGCATAGTAATTTAAGGACTGTAATTGCAGTGACGACAGTTATGATCGTGGTTACCCCTGGATGTAGTATATTTACCAAGCTATCTATGCTACAAAATGTGCATTAATTTATACGTGTGTACGACTTATTTTGTTTCAGTAAAAAACTAGCAAGAAACTGTGATCGTATGGGGATTACCGTGTGTGAATGAAGCGTTTAAGCGTAAACCTAAGTCTAACATTATGTCGTGAAATGTGTGGAAATTCAACAGTTGAAAGTGTCGAACTTTTGAAAAGGAAAGGTAGTCAGTTTATTTTTATAAAAATTCTGGCACCAGAAACTATAGAAAATTTGGAATATTAAAAGATCTTTTAATTTTTTGGTTATCCACCTATATCTGCCGGACCACTTGTCCTATGTCAAGATCGCACTAAAACTAAATTTATAATTTTTAATAAGAATACTCTCTTTATGAATACCGTCTATAAAGTAATGTTTTTAAGAAAGAACAAACAGCCATTCATGATGTAAATTTCAGAACCACAGTCTGCTTCTTAGGTTAAAGGGTTTTTATTCTCTATTTGCAGAATTCTTTCCTGTCTAAACGTGTACTTTGTATCTACTAATTATCCTGTCCACCATACTGATACTAGCCAAGGTCACAAGGTCGCATGTCATGATCTTCACCACACCCTTCACAAATTCTGGTAGCATCTGTCTTAACCCAATCTGCTTATATGAAGAGGATTCTGGTCACGTGGTATTCCTCATTCTAACATTGACTTACTTTTGCAGTTATGCTCAAAACTCCGAATAATATAATAATATGGTTTTGTGTAGAAGGGATCAAAAGAAAACATTTTCATATATAGAACGAAAATGCCTTGTAGAAAAGCAATGGATGTATTTAACTATTTATCACCTTGTATATTTCACTCTTGTTAGTATTTGGATGTAACGTTAACATTATTTTCTAGTAATTAAATTAGGGGTGGGGCGATGGCGCCTCACATCTTCGGGACTCAGGTTCGAGGCTCCATGCGTCTGGAGTTCACATGCTCGCCCCCGAATCGTCGTGGGATTTCCTCCGCTGTTCCTCCATCCGGGGTTCCCCGTCTTGCGCCCGTAGCTTCCGGGATAGGCTCCGTACCCCAAGCGATTCCGGAAAAACGGATGGATGATTAAATTCATGTCCCATTAACAATAACAGTAATAGTGCTTTACTTCCCCTTTACCTTTTGGCGCTATTTCAAATTTATTGTAAAAGCCACTCATTACTCATAAAATTATACATCCTCGGTGTTACCACATGTGTTGCCAAACAGTAATGATCATGGATCTGGCTGAATCTTAATGAGTGTCTTGTAATTTATTCTTCATCTAGAATTTAGATCTTTTGTGAAGAACAGAACATTGCCACCTAGTGGCTATCCATATGAAGAAACTTTGCAGCACCGAGCTTAATAGACCACTGTTAATTATACCTTTGTCCAGACACTGATCTGAGGTCAATGATTATTGAACCCCTCGCATATTTTTTTTTTTTAAGTATGACATTATGTTTGTCTAAGTCCTTTAAACTTGGAAAACAGGCTGGCAAACACAGACAGACATGATGTACAGCTGCTTTGTGCCCTATTTTGCCTGAGATGGGCTCCCTGAAACCCAGTATAAAATAAGCAGGATAAGATTT
>JAABNY020000032.1:12935428-12962703 GCA_015164015.2 Brevimyrus niger
TGTACAGCTGCTTTGTGCCCTATTTTGCCTGAGATGGGCTCCCTGAAACCCAGTATAAAATAAGCAGGATAAGATTTATTTAGTGTACAAAATAATATCTATAAAAGCCAGCCGTACTTTTATTTGTTTTGATGACATTTACCAAAGCAGTTATGTCCAAATTTGTGTCACATTCAATATGCTTTACTCCATCAACACAGTTACCATTTCTAAAGTAAGAAAAAAAAAGAATCACACAATAGCACTTGGACTATGTTTCAGCTTTCCAAAATAACTTCATTTCATGCTATTATTGTATAACCACAAACTGATGCTTCTAAATTACACTCCTCTCATTTATAACCTATTATAAATATATAATTGGAAGCTGCAATTAACGATAGGTAACATTTTAATAATACCTATCTGTGACCAAATGGGTGTTGGTGCAGTAAACTGACATCCAATATAAATTTCTCACTTTGTCATGTATTAATAAGTAGCATCCTATACCATGTGAGGTAATATACTATTATTACTGTAAGTTTAAAGGAGTGTTTTTTCTTTGACTAAACAACAGTGAGCAGTAATAAACATAGATGTAAGCTCATTCTGCTCAACTCTTGATTGATATTGTTACTCTTTTTACTCTAATCTGTTGCTTGAATTTTACATCACATAGTTCTAGTGGACATACGGATAACTGGTAATTAATATATTTTTTTAATCATTCTATTTTTTATTGCTGAACATTCAATATGCTTAATTTGATATATTAATTATTATTATCTCCAGCCCCACAGATTATGCTTTAGATAAAGGGGATTTACACACATTAGAAAAAAAAATCAAATCTTAATCTAACGATTTTTTTTAGTCATTGTGGTACTTATGCCAATTGCAGAATGATGGAGTTCCACAGTGGCTTACGGGGGGGCACTGGTGCCTCATACGCCTAGCACTGGGAAGGTGAACCCCACCTTTGCTCTGTGTTTGCAGAGGCTGCACATCACAACAGGGGTTTTCTTCTGGGTATTCCAGCATCCTCCTGCAGTCCAGCATCCTAAACTGTCCACATCATAAGCTTGTGTGTTAATGTGTGCAACATCTGCAGTTGACATTGATATCCCATTCGGGGCGTTTCCATGTCCTATACTGCCTAGAATAGGCTTCAGGCTCCCTCATCGCCTCGTACTAAACAGGTTCATTCGTTAGTGCTTTTTTTTTTTACTTAAAGATTGGTTAAGTCTATAACAATATCTATGTTCATTCAATTGTTGCGGTAAAAATGCAGCACAGTTGACTCACTGAACTGAAGTTTATTGAAAAGCGTATGGGGTTTGATTTGTTTGTGAAATGATGAAAATGTTGTCACTTCGAAATAGTAGTATGTACTACTATCGCCAGCTGATGGCAGTGTTTCCCGTGTTTGGAATGTGTCTCGGTTTATTCATATGTGTGAATTCAGATCTTTAGCCTAAAAACGGATATTCTAAAACTGGCTATGTGATTAAAACACATAAAATGCCCATGTGGCTGATTAACGGTTCCAACAGAGCATTGCCTATTTAAGTCATCTGTGTGTGCTCCAGTGCTTCAATGAATTACAACGGATTAGTATGTTAAAATAAGCCTTCGTGAATATATGTGATTAAATGTGTGGATGTGTATTAATGGAAAATGTGCCTCTTCTCCCAAAGAAAAAGACAGGCCGGATTGTAGTTTAGGACCCAGCGATTCAAATGGGGCGGTGGGCGGGAGCTTCTTGTGATTGACAGGAAACCAGAGCGCAGGCTACGGCGATCGAGTATACTACAGCCATAACGCCGAGTGTCACTGTGATCACCAGGGGGGGAAATAACAATAAGTAAAAAAAAAAAATACTGCATGAAACTGTCTGATCAGTTCTGCGTCTACAAGCGCCCGGTAAAAGGAGCAAACGATGCGTCTCCATCCCTGATTGTCGCTTTACCGTCGTTCCCGCAGAGCCGATAATGCTTAAGATGAGGCTGCCCATGAGAACGGCGGAGGAAGGAGGCGACGAGACGGCCGAAGACGAGCAGGACCAAGCTGACCCCGGTCTTCATAGCCCCGGCTCTGTGGATCAGACGGCTACCGGCGTAACAGAGGACTCCCCTAGGCAGCTGGGGTGCCCCCTGTTGAATAAGGAGGCTGTGTTCGAGTGGTTCGGCTTGCACCTGAATCCGGCCAAGCGAATCGAGTTTATGTGCGGGCTGCTCCATATGTGCCAGCCGCTGGAGCTGCGCTTCCTCGGTTCCTGCCTGGAGGACTTGGCGAGAAAGGACTTCCACGTCCTGCGAGACTTCGAAATGAAGGCGAACAGTCCGAGCGAGCTGGGCCTGCTGACGGACGTCGCTGACCCGGTTGTCAGGTCCCGGCTGCTCGTCTGCCTGTCCCTTCTGGGCTCCGAGAACCGGGAATGTGCTGGAATACTGTTTCGCATCCTGAGCCATGCGGATCCTGCCTTGTGCTTTAGAAACCACGGCTTCCCCGCGTCTTCCTACCGGGACCCGCGGCACCACCGACTCCATCCTACCTGTGAGGATGCAGACAAGCCGGGGAAGTCGGAGAGGTTATCGGGGCCTCTGTCAGAGGCGGGGGCTGGGCTGCTGGAGCAGTTCGCGCTGCTCTTCACCATGGCCTCCCTGCACCCGGCGTTCCCTTTTCACCAGAGGGAGACCGTCAGGGTCCAACTGGAAAAAGTGGAGCTTGCAATGAGAGAAGAGGAGCAACTACGACGACGCGGCGCCGACAGCCCGGTAACCGACCGACTCGTGCCGTTTAGGGTTAGTGAGCGGGTCGCTGGGGGCTGACTAGCGGTTCTTGTTTAACTGCCCCTATTTGACACGTGAACATTGAGATGGTGGGACTGTACGAAATAAATTCTGGTGTCGTTTGAAAACGACTCGTATGTAACAGCGTTTTGCTGGTTTCAGTGGTTCAGGTTACGCGGTTGACGTCAGCCGGCAAGCTCGCGAGCCGGTTAGTAAAAACCTCCGAGTCCGTGAGCCGCTTGTGGTTGATCCGTTATCCGGCCAGCTATCATCCGTGTCCGCTGTCCAGAACCGGCTCTGTCTGGTCCTTTTTTTACACGTACGGTACGAACCGCTCCCAAAAAGACAAATGGTATAAATTTAAATTTCTGGGCAAAACTCCTTTCGGCTAAATGTTTTGAGTAGTTAGCTAGCTTGCTCATTTCAAGGCAGACGACGGTCAAGCTAGAAATGTTAACTAGCTAGATAGCTTAGTCTTTGGACATAACGGTCAGATCGCCATCTAGGTCATTTCCAGCGAATTTCTGAAAAGTGGCTTGTAGATAAGACTTCGACTGATCTGTTAGCTGCCGTCGTCTCAACCCAAATGGGGTGAAATGTGTCGATAACTACCGCCTCCGGTTATAAAAGTGTGTAGTCGCGTAGTTTCTCGCTTATGCTAATAAAGGAATTTCGTATTAGGCCTTTTTGTACATTGGTTGGGTAATTTGCTAAGGGACGTAACGGCACAGCGCCTGGGTACTGGTTAGCGGAGGAGGGAAAGGGGAGCTCCCTAGGAGGAGTGCCCGGCGGGGTCAGAAATGGGTATCCCCCAGCCCCCTCGGCCAAGTTAGTCAGACAGCGGGCTGCCGCTGCTGGCTGTTAACGCCAGCGTCATGGTTAAGTCCTTATCAGCGTCAGCCCAATTGGTTCGGTCGGAACGGAGCTGTGAAGCGGAGAAGGCCATCTAGCGCATGTCCGTCTTGACTTTACGGAATCACAATAATGGCCTGTTGAAATCTGGAAAATAGTTTTCCTGCCTTTTATTAATGTGTCTTTGTCAGCGTTTCTGAAATTGTAATGTCCATGCTTAAAGCAGTGGTGGTCCTTCTGGAGATTACATTTTAAGTCGCCTCAAAGTGATAGTAATGACTGATTTGGTTTTGCGGCATATATTACATGATTTTCGTTAGCTTCCAACAGAATTTACAGACACACAGACCTCACCAAAAACATATTTTGACTGCTGTAGATTTGGAAGTACTACATTTTAAAAGATTTTCCTGGTCAAACAAATTATGTAATGAGTGGAAACCCCAGTTATATAGATGGTGTTTTCACAAGTCGCACAGTAGGTCATAGTCTGGTGTTCGTACATGATATTGCATCTGTGTGTGTAAACAAACTCTGCTGAAGAGAAATGTTTTGAGAGCCAGAGTAGCAGTGTATAAAAAATCTGACGCACTTTATGGAATTCTTGTACATCAGATGCTCTATTCCCTGGCTCGTGTTTGGTTTGGCTGTGGGTTGAGGGGAACACTGGCGTTCGTTGACCTTCAGGGTCTTGCTTGGAGCACATCTCTCACTGTTTGCTGAAGGGAAGGCATTTCTGCACAATCTGAAGTATGTGCAAGACATACGTGATGGATATATGGATATCCAATTCATGGTACACCATCATTTATTAGTTGCTTTCTTAAATAAATATTGGTTTCCATCTGGCATGTTCTTTAATTGACAGAAACTTACTGCATGGTCGTTTTTCAGACCTCAGCAGAAACATCTATCCATAAAAATATTTTTTAACTTTTTATATTTTTTCTTTGTCTTTTCACTTGATAATGCCCTGGTTTTCTTATTAACACATTCACATGCTATTCTGTTAGTTAAAATCTAATGACTATTATGAAGTATGCATAATAATACTTTGTTTCTCATTTTGTTATTGAAGGCATGGCAGAATAGTTTATTCACAGGCAGTTTCTTTAGTTGTTCAACTGCTAAATAAACTTGGTCTATTCAGTGGGAAATCCTCATTTTAAACCTGATTGCGAACAGATTTGCTTTGGTATGAGAATTAAATGCACTCTGAAATATTAATGAAAGAGCAGACTAGCAGTTTTTTTTCATTTATTTTCTGTGTTTCTCAAGGCATGACCTTCCATCAACTTTTTTAGTTTAATTACAATCTCCATACCTTCTCTGAACATGTCATAAAAGTGGAGCAAGGATGACGTTCCTGCTTTTACCTGTTTTTGGTGACTATGAACGTGGCACATGTGTGTTGTCAGACAAGCAGTCCTTTCTTCTAGGTGGAACTAATCCCTTCGTTGCTGTATCATCTAATCTTCTCAAGCTAGTCACAGTCAGTTCAGTGTGTAGATGTTTGCACTGGATACACCCCCCTCTGTGAATCAACTGTGGAGAAGGCTTTTCCATCCATTGACTGTAAATCTGTGCTATAGAGCTTTGCAGGCAGGAATACATTTCATTCAGTACAAACTGACGGTATATATGATAATTACACAGAGTGGGGAGTATGTATAAACATCTGTGGAAGCTATTCTGTTTGGAAGAACCACTCTGGAAAGCCTTGCTTATACAGTTGAATTGCTGTTTTCCCCTCAAATCTGTGTATTGGTATTGATAGAAATGTATAAATGGTAATTTAAGCAATTTATTTTTTTATTGCATATTGTGGGAGACCAGGGCTTTAGATAACAGGTGTACCATCTGTCCAGACGCTGGCTTTTTGGTATTATGCAAACATTTACTTATGCCACCAATTTGATCAGCAGATTAATAGTACTTCTACAATATTAATGAGTGCCGTATTGTGACACCCAAAAGTTAGCAATGTGTATAAATAGAGCATATTGTTACATTTTATAAACGTGTCTGAATTTTGGTTGTCACAGTATGCTCCTCATCTTAGGCATACTATTAATCTGCTTATCAGATTGGGGGCATAAGTAAACATCTGTATTTTACCAAAAGTCCGGTGTCCGGTTAGATTGCTATGCCCGTTATCTAAAGCTCTGGGAGACGGAGGCCAATCCCAGTCAGATGAATATGAATTGCTCATGTATTAGAAAAACATTGCAGAAAATAATAGCAGAATATGCACAATTGGTAGAGATTTGTTTGCATCTTTCTTCACTCTTCAGGGTTATTCCTACTAGTGCAGTAAAGAATCTGGATGCAACTGATATTTCTTAACTTATGTATCTTTTATGAAAACAATTTATATTGTACACCAAAGTTAGGAATCAGCAAAACATGGATAAGATCCACCAATTATGAAGGCTTGGGGTATTTTCTGTACTGGAGCTGCAAATTGCACAGTAACTACTATCATTCATATATTAGTCCATAAAGTTTCTGTACTGTCCGTGTTTGTTAATTCAATACAAAATCTTACATTACAATATCTGATCTTCATTAGCGTTCAACTGTAATGCTGACAATCAGGATGATGAAACTATGTACAAACACCTAAACATAATTTTCCAGCTGATATCTGTCAAGGAAGTTTATTCAACTGAATGAGAATTTAAAAGCTTTAGTAAGGTAGCACACATGAAGACACACTTTTTAGCAGTTAAAATGGTTTGGTATGTTAGTGTACCTATATTTTTTATAAAAATGTACTTGATCCCATCCGACAGAGATTGTTTCATGTAAATTTATTCCAAATGTGTAAATCTCAGCATTACACCTATATTAATTCTTGCATGGTCTTTTTGTAGGTCACTACACTCTAGTCTTTTCTGATAGATGTTCTTAAAGGTACTGGTTTAATTACACTTTAGCATTTTGAGCAAAATTCTGGACCACTTAGTTTTCAGAAAATATTTGTAATACTGCTTTATTGTCTTATTCTGTGCTGATTATTGCACATGTGTTCAAGTGCAAACATCTCCAGATTCCTGCTAGGTACCTTTTAGGGTGTTTGATTAGAGTCACCCCTTTATTACTTCTGGGTCATTCCATGTCAAACATCACACTTTGAGACCTCATGGTCACAGATTTTAATAAAACAAATTTTGTCACATGAGTAACTCATGAAACCGAAATTGGGCATTTTAGTTAGTTATTACACAGTAATTATTCATATGGGGATGGCATATTATTCAATCTATAGAGCTGGATAATAGCTTTAAAACAATTATACTGTCGTTTCTGTGCAGCTTATATCAAGGTTGACATAGCCAGTCAAATTCATAGTCACACCCCCAAAAAAAAGTTTAAAAATTGTTCGCTTAAATCTCCATCAATATTGATCCAAGACATGCCCAATTTCAGTTTCATGAGTTACTCATGTGACCAAATCAGCATGCCAAGTTTCGTTAAAATCCGTGATGAGATCCAAAAGTATGATGATCTGACATGGAATGACCCTTTGAGTTTCCTAGCAGAGAAGTCTTAATAGCAGGAAAATGTCTGTTCATTTGTCTCCCTCCCTACCATTGGTCAGAAGTCAAAATTCCAAGCTCCTCCATTTGAAATGTGTTTTAGGTTTTTTTGGTATCTGTCAAAAATGCAATTCTACAAGATTTGTGCCTGGTTGCTTCTTACTGAGGGTGAATGTAATATATACTCAACACATTCATGAGAGCAACCTGTCACAGAGTGGTCTGTCTAATTACTATTTCAGCTCTTATAAAGACCACAATAGAACCAAATCCACAAAACCTCACCACCACTTTCCTGCCAGCCTCATGAAGAATTACGTGCCATATTCAAGGCAGCTCTTGGCCAGTGTGTAGCTGTTTTGACAACTGGCAAATAAGCCGATTATAGGAGGACTAGGGTCTGTGTAAACCATGCAACAAACTCTACAGTACCAGGAGCTGAGCTTCTCCAGTGTACTAAAAATCTCTCTTGAGTTTATGGAAGTACATTTTTTGTGTCTTTCTGCGTACAGCACATGAGCAAAACATACTGTATCATTTTAAATCTTTTGTTTAGGGTGGGAGGAAAAATATAAGATTCTAAAGAAACTCACCTTCACCACCATTTAGTTTTTGTTTTTTTTATGAAGTGATTATTGTCTTTGTGAGAACACCATTGATTTTTGTTTTCGTTTCATATTCATTGGCTCTCCTGAAAGTGACATCATGGTATGGATTATGCCATACTCTGGTCTTGGTCTTGCTGTCTTGCTTTTTGACTGAGACTTCAGGTTAAAAGTGTAAGTCACATCATTGCCTTTGGAGAAAAACACTAACGGAGGAAAAACTCCAACAAATACGTGACAGAATGTTATGACAATTTTATCCTCTATACTTTGTCATCTGTATTGCATGCAAAAAAACTGGAACCTGAGTTAGCAATTCCTTTAAAGCGATGCCAATGTGAGTAACATTTTAAGTCCTGCTGAGTAAATGAGTTAGGAGCAAATAGGACCAGAATAGCATCCCTTCACCCAGCTAGCGGTGACTTGGCTTGTACGGTGTCCTTGAGTGTTTAGAAAGGCACCTATAAATAAAATGTATGTATGTATTTATTTATTTATTTATTTTTATTTGGCATACGGTAAGGTTTGGGTCAAACATCTAAATTATTTGACTGGAAGATTTTCAACCCTGGAATTGTTATGATGATGCCCAAAAAATAATGTAATCCCAAATCACTGGGGAGAAGTTAATGTTTTATGACCATGGAAAAGTTGTTCCTTTAAAATGCCAGGTCCATGTGCTATGGCCTTGCTCATATTACACATGCAAAATAGTTTAGTGTCTGTTTTCCATCACTTTAAAATGTGTGACATTTTTCCATTAAGAGTACAGAAGTAAAATGGATTTTCAGAACTTTGTGTTTTGTGCTCCAGGTAACTTTGCTGCAATGATCAATATTTGAAATAGAGTTTCTGACAGATTTTGGTGTTTATTGACTCTTTATTTTTATAGTGTGATGTCGCCATGATCTTTTGCAAGTGGCATTGCCAACATTCTGATGTTTCAGAGGCATTGTGCGCTGATGGCTTTTCAGCTCTCACTGTGATGACTGCTCCAGGTGTCTTTGGCGTGAAGGTTTACCACTCGGCACAGACTGGGCACCTTCTTTCCATGAACTTCATGGAGACCATCCATCCTCCTGGCTTGGAGAGTTTTCTCCACAGTGGCACCTCCTTTCCTGGTGGTTGCACTCCAGCTGCAGCAGTTAAAATTTGTGGCTCTCTTTAAGACTTGACTGTTAACTGATTGTTAATGTCATTTATTAATTTGTTTGTAACATTGGTATTTTATTTAGGTCCATTATTTGCTTTGGGTACAAAATGCATACTTATGCAAAACCTTATAAAAGCTATCCAAAAATCTATATAATCAAGCATTTTTGTATGCAGATTGCTTAGGGACTGTTGTTTTATTTTATTTGCACAACTCGCTTCAGAAGCTCAACTATCATTAAGCTTCTCAGATTATTTTTAAGTGATTTATATTATCATCCCTCACACTGGGGAAACCCTCCTTATCAATGTAACCTCCTACCAAACAGATTTTAGATCTGTACCTACATCAAAATATGAAATCACCCAAACTCAGTCGATGTGTATTGTTACTGACGAAACTGGCTTTTTAAGTGTGTTATATTGCTGTGAAGGTATTTGTGTTTAAGTTGTTCTCAAACCAGGAGGATTTTGCCTGGGAGAGGTTGGAAGTGTAAAAAGTTATGTTTATGGAAGCATGTATGGGTATGTCATGGTTTTAATCAGAGTGTGTTTATAAAGATCTTTGAGTGTTTCTGTTGCATGATGGTTAGCAGTTTCAGGAAAGACTGGATGATATATCAATAAAATATTGTATTGTGATTATGAACTTTAACATCGTGATTGATTTCAGTATTGTGAGTGTCATGGTATAGCAAAAACACTTATTTTTCTTACATAATTATGCACTATTTTTATACAAATTCCATCAAGGTATGATGTTGGTGTAATTTATCATTATACGTGTAGCATGGTCCATAGCCATTTGTGAATCAATTTGATCATCATAATCAGCAACACTCAAAAGTAGAAATCATATTTGACTTAATGGCAAAGGTTCCACATAGATATTTTTAGTGCATATCGCCCAGCCCTACTTTCATGCGTCCTTCATGTGGCTGACTTCTTTGGGATTTTTCTTTATGTTAAATAAACAATAAACCATTATATTCTTTAATTTAGATTTAGAATATTTTCTAACCTAACCTAGCTTCTGATTTTATAAACAATGTTTTTAATTCACGCTTTTCTCCATTTTCTTCTGTCTTTGGTTCTTTTCCCTGTTTGCTGTAGAACAAAATTCCACAAACAGGTGACTTCTCCCCCAGCGCTGACACCAGCCCAAATAACAGAGCACAATGTCGCCACTCGACCCAGTCTGCAGCCAAGAAGTCTCAGAGGGAAGGTAAGGCTCAGACAATCACTCTAACTCTAACCAAACTGAAGAGCATAGCTAGTGGAGCCCTTCTATTCTCATATCTCAGTGGAAGAAAGTTTCAGTAAATAATACTTCTGCAATAAAAAGGCAATGGTATGATTTTTATGTGGCACCTAAATGTAAATTATGGGGTTGTGTTAAAGACTACAGAGTTGTCACTATACTTTTTGCTCAAATCCAGCTCTTCTGCTTTTGTGGCTTTTCAGCTGTATATATCGAAAAGATCTTGCTGAAGGGAATCTCGTGGAGCAGGACAGACAAGGAGTACAGTTTTGAGGTATGTGGCTTTTTCAGAGCTGCACAGTGTCATCCAGTACGAGCCATACCATTCATCCGTCGCAGGCATTAAATAGGATACCGCAGCATATGCTGGCCACGGCAACCATGTCGTTGCCGTTGGCTTCTTTCCTGCTGTGGAAGGTGAAATGTAAACATTCTGGAATGAGACCCTTTGGCTTTTTCCGTAAGAGGTCATCCTGCCTCAGGAAAAGGGAAGAATGATCTAAATAAGACCCCCCCACCAACCTAAGAATCCTCACCTCCACCACCCGGCATGTTTTGATATTGCTGTGTTGCTTTTTTTGTGTGTGTGTGTGTGTGTGTGTGTGTATGTGTGTGTGTGTAATGTCTTCCTCGATCCGGCATGGTTTGGTGTTGGGTGAATAAGTATGAGTCATGAGATGGTGCTCTTATTCCATATGGGCCAGGGTGTTATTAGGGAATAGTTGACAGGCCATGGTCTTCAGATCCCAAGCTCTTAAAAACAACACTGCACCAAAGACGGAGGTGTGCAGGCTGCTGTAATCACCTCTTCTTTCCTTGGGATGGGGTTCCTCCTCCCTCTTTTCTCGACCATTTCTCCTTCACCCATCTTGGAATGTACTATTTTTTGCACAATATTTACTTGAATGGTAACACTAGCCAGTAGCTAACTCAATCAGTAAAAAATAAACTGTGAGATAATATTTTAAAACTTGTTGCCTGCAGCTGATGTAGTCAGTTTTTTCATCACTTTTTGACATAAGGACTGACGTAGTTAAAGATATAGTTCAGAAATCTTGGAGAACTTATTTGGATAAAAAGGGTTCTCAAGTAATGGTACTTAATGATGTCAGTTGTGGATCATAACCAGAAAGCTGAAAAACACATTTCCCCAGCCTGTTCTGAACATAGCATGTGAGGTGTTAATCCATGTGGGGTGCCGACAGGAGGCTATTAAATAGTCAGACTTCCCTCAAGGTAACAGACTAATTCCGATGATCTCAGATGCCACTAAAATAAATAAAATCAGCTGTGTATTTTTTTTTTTTCATTTTGGTTGCTATTGGTGACAGCACATCTTATTTTGATATATTTTTATGTGGGTGAATAATTGCTATGATCCATAGTAATTAATATTCTCTTAATTGGCTTTAATTATTGAGTGTGTGGTAGCAGCAGGGAACTGACTGGAGTTATGACCACCCATAAGATCGCAGGGTGTACACTGGCTGAGCCCAGTGTGCCAATCAGGAAATATATGTATCCTACTGTTTCTTATAAATTATGAAATCTTTCATATATATTTCAGGCTGAAGCTGAGGGAAGTCGATGAAAGAATACTGTTAATTGTTTCTGGATTGTGTCTTTGTGGTGGTTCCATTTTAAATCTTTAATGTTGGATTTTACATTTATTACTTATTGGCTAAGAGGTCTCAAAGTTGTTGAACTGTGGGCTAGAGTTGCTATCTGGCTAGAGTTGCTATCTGGTCAGAGAATTTACTTAGATGTGTTACCTGTCACTTTAGCAGCCAGAAATGTGCAGATATACTATGGTTTCGAAACTTGACTCTCCAACTAGCACTGCCAAGGGGGATTGTGGCAAAATCCATTTGATTGGTGCCCATTCGTCTTTGGTAACTCATAATTTTTGCATAACCAGCCAGGGAAAACAGATGGATTCAGCAGAGATGAGCCATGAGTCGTAATGCCCGTTCCTGTTGGTTCTGTGAGGAAGGCCTGCTGGTCATTTATTGGACAGGGTTTTTCTGTGTATGGGTGGATTATCCCGTTTGTTGTTCCCAGCTTTCAAATGGACCCGTCGGCTCACCAGTGCCCCACTTCATCCAGCTTATGGCAAAATCTGAGCCTCCCTCCCTTGTGCTTTTTGGTCCCGCCAAGCGCTACCAGAGAGCACCGGTTACCCGAAGTCGGACTGGCTGTATATATGATCAGCAATGGACCTGGTCAAGCAGGGCAGCAGCTAGAAATGCAGCCTTGCTCCAAATCTGTCATATGTAGATTGGTGCCGAAAGACCTGCTTATGCGGTGCATACCTCATGGTGTGGGAGAGTGCTATTCAGCTGGGGATTCCCTTGTCCCTGTCTGGGGCCCCTGTGCCAGAATATTCTCTACATGCAAGGTCATGGACCAGTGCACACTTTCAGTCTTTATTCTTGCCAGTCAGTGGCGCTTATGGGAAAAGTCCATTTGTGCATTTGCCCTAATTAAGTTATGATGTATAATTTTGCATGGTATAAGATCCCAGTGTGTCAGACACTACCAAATACAGTGGAAACTGCTTATAATGATCACAATTATAGCAATCAGCCACTTCTTTGGATAAAAAAGCTTGGGACAGAATCATTCTTGTACAAATACTGTTTAAATAATTCACTTAAAGTAATCAAGTAGTCTGCTTCCAGTGTTCATTTTGAGTCTCTTTAAACATATGGAATTAATTAAAACTCTGTTGACTTTGATAAGCCTACTTTGCCTTGCAGTGACCTGTCTGCTTCTGGCTAGCTACCTGTGGCTAACGCTGCATGTACAGAAAACATGATGGGGGAAAAAGTAATTTTTTCTCAATGACAAATATAGATTCATGGGAGCTTTTGATAAACCGGCAAAAATGAGCCACCGAGACACAGTGAAAGTACAATAAGCGTTTTGAGACAATGTGAAAATGCACTATTATAGTGTAATTGAATTGTACACAGTTCAGTAATTTGTACAGTACTGTAATTTGGAAAGTGTATGAAACGGCTTTACTGTATTTTGAAATTGTCAATAAAATCTAGTAATTGTAAGTTAAATTTAGTAATACTGACGCTGTCCTTTTTATTACGTTATAGTCATATAATAAATATACAAATAGAAATTACAAGGTAATCTGCCTGAGACATAAAGGAGAAAAAAAAATCTATTTTAATGATCATCTGCTTATAGTGATCAAATTCACCCAGACGTGGCAGATTATTGGTCTGCCGTCAGTTTATGATCATTGTTTACATTGCGTGCCCTCTCCCCCCTGCTGTTGGGTGACCACACAGCTTCGGCCATATCGTTTTGGCAAGGTGCTTGTGTGTGGGAAGCTACCCGCGAGTCGCTTCCCGCCCATCGGCAGCCGTCAGGTACTTGGTTCTCGTCTTTCCCAAGGTAATGCTGTTGTCATGGGAACCAATATGGAACGGGCTCCACGGGGAGCCAAAAAGGTGCCGTAACCCCGTGTCAGCATTGTCGCGGTGCATTATTTATAAACTCAGCACGCGCCTTTATGCAAGATGACTTGCACGCTTTATGAATGGCATCTTTATTACGCACACTTCACCCCCTTATTTTGGAGCTCAGATATGTTTTGGTAAGCTCGTTACTGAATTTGGTTCCATTTATCCCCCCTCCCATTCCATTTATGATGAATGCACAGTCCCATATTCCCTGGCCAGCCCCTTGAGCATGTGTAAAAATAGCCATCTGGCTTCGAGGCCGCCGCCCCGCCCTGAATGCGCCTTGGCTGGGCCCGGCCATGCAGCCGAGGCCAAACCGCTTGCATCACAGGCGCTCGACTCTGCTGCAGCCACCGGGTGATGTCTAGTGATCCCTGGGGCCCACGGGACCCCCAGGGCACTCTGGAACTACGAATGGTCAAGTACAGCGAAGTCTATGGGTTTCGGCCTTCAGTAAGAGTGCAGAAAGTGTCCTGGTGTACCTGAGAAAGATAAGATCTGAATTAGCACAAAGCAAATATTCAGCTTTGGGAACAGGTAGAAGTACATAAACTTCAGTAGCATGTTTTCTGGTACCTTTTGTGTTGAAATGGATATTGCGGACTTTATATCCAGTAAGTCCACTGGAGAAAAAAAGAAATGATGGAGAAGGACTGCTACAGCTTTTCTGTAATTTATAAAATTGAACTCCACAATTTACTCTGTTAGGTCTCGTACCCTAACAGACCCTGGATCTGAAAAGTCCCATGGGACTGTGAGCCAGCAGTGACAACACAGTCCTCAGGCGCCAGTTCCTCCCCCTATCCAGCCGGGACAGGTTCCACATTGTTCCCTTCATTAGCGCTTTAGGAGTTGACTGGGGACTAATTTAGCTGCTTGGCTCCAAGGTTGACATGGTTTCTCGAAAGGCTAGCTCAAAGCTACTTCAGATAGCAACAAAGGCTGCTTCTTCAGACAGCAACTTGATACCTGAGTCTTCAGTATCCTAGCAATACTTGAACACATTACTGAGGGTAGAGAGGGGCACTCATGATCTGTAGTAGCAGTTGCTATTGGCAACACCATACAAGCCATTTGTATCTTACTAGGAAGATGTAACTCCAGCTACATTCTAAGTTGTCTGTTGTTCAGTCAGATGTTAACTGGGTATTTCTCACATTATTTCTCGGGCTTTGGTCATTTCTGATCAGGGTGTGGTTTTTGGATTAGAATATGTGCAGGCAAGAAGGGTGTGTTTGGAACTGGATTATTAGTTTCAAGTCAGCTTGAGCTTTAGTGAAATGTTGGTTGGCCTCACTATTCATAGCAGTGATCCTCTGATCGACATAATTAGTATCTGCTGCTACTTTAATGAACCTCTCATACTCTGTCATTCATCCCAACCCTATAATTGCAACTGACCTACTGTCTGTGAAAATGGGTCCCTTTAGGTTTCATGTGGGCATAAAAGTGAAATGTGTGCCCTAAATATTTATATTAAAAATTTTAAGTTACCAAATCTCATTGGTCTTTATATCCAGAAATGGTGGCTGCTGTTTCATGGTAGGACAGATGGTTGTCTGGATTACAGATGGACATTTACGGCCTCTGTGGATCCATCATCTAACAGAGAGCAACAAGGAGGCTAGTTGTCCTCTTTTCAGTTAATAGTACTGCGTACCAGTGCAGTGGAGGAGTAGTACTCAGTTATGGGAGGGTAAGCATAATTTTCTAACTTGCGTTGGACCATTAAGTGCAAAATCAAAATGGGTTTGGTCAAGATAATATGAATGTGGTGTTTCAGTGCTTGGGTAGACATATCCTGAACTTCATACCTCTGACTGAATATGCTTGTGTAAAAGGGTTAACTGTAGTCTTCTCATTCTATGATGATGATGATGATAATAATAATTTGCAATAATTAACTAGTAATATACTGAGAAATGAGTTTGAATATTTGTAATTTGTTCCTTGTGAATTTTGTTAGCAGTAACGTTTTTTTTATGTAAGAGAGGGTCAGAGTTTAGCAGGTCATGCATGTATTGAGAAATGGCACTGGGGTCTGAGGCTAATGGCCTTCATAGGAGGTTTCCCAAGGCAGTGGCGAAGTGTCACTTGTAATCAGTAACATTGTGTAAGATGATTACAGAAAAGCATGTACCAGAATTCATTGCATCTATTTGGTAGCTACCTAGACGTTGCTTCATTTGGCCGTGCATCACAATGCCCGTGACAGGTGGACATGGCTTGCGACCGAGATTGCCTTCCACAGAACTGCGGAATGCAGGCACTTAGTGATACCAGCAGGGGGCAACGCCAACTGACAGGACACTTACTGTAGGTCATCCCATTCAACACTGTCCTAAAGCTTGTTGTGCCCAGGAAGGTAATCTGTGTCAATCAAGCAGAGAGTTGAAATAACCTCACTTTACCAGATGTACTGAATGTGCCATGTTATTGTGTTCTGTATCAACTCATTTGTTGGTTCACCTGTCCATTAGCATGACTACTGTGTGAGTGTCTTGCAGTGATGTTTCTCAATGCAGTGTAGTGCAGTTGTCACATGCTGCTTTTACGGTGAACTATTAGAAACTTACACTGGCTAAATTCTCACCAGGAAAGAGTAGAGAGACTTCAAGGACACAGCCATAAGCATGTGTGGTAAAATGAGGCTAAAGGTTCATAGGGTGTCCAGTGAATACTTGAGCAATCAGCATATCTTGCTTTATCTTTTATGTTAAGTACACATCAGCAAAAAATCTGTTGAACATTTTCTACATGCTGCTAAACATTACCTTGTAAATGTGTGCCACCTTGGGAGGCTTTAGACACTTATGCAAGCAACTGCGACTGTGTTTATAACCGTGGTAACATTTGATAATTTGCATTGTATAAGGCCTGATGGTTCAATAATTCCTTTTAAAACTTATTTAGCTGTATGTGATATGGATGTGGATAACTTTTCATGTTTTGTTTTACTGCATTGTGGCTTTTTTTAACATTAGGTCCTAGTTCTTTCACCTATATTTAAAATTCTATTTCCACCTTTATTGCACGCATTGATACAATCGACATATCTTTTGTGCCAGTTGCTAAATGTGTTACTATTTTATTATCTCTTGCGCTTGCTATTACAGTATACCAAACTTTCCCAGTTACAACACTGCTGCCTCCCAATCAAATATGTTAAAGTTGTGAAATACAAAGATCTTTTTTGGAATGAAACTTCAAAAATAAATGCAGCCATTTTGTGCCACACTTGTCAAACTTTGAAGTTGGTGTGGATGGAAAAATATCAGTCGGTGTTTCCATCTCCCTGCTTGAATTAGGCTACAAACTTGTGAACATCATTGTTCTGATAAGCTGAAATTATATACATTTTAATTAATTAAGTGGGGATTAAATTTTTCAGTATGAAATACTGCTCTGCACGGCAAACCCATGCCCTATTTTAGTAACGCATTAAATATTATGTGGCATTTTTATGCAGCACGTGACCCGTTATCTTGATGAACCTGCTCCCGTTTCAGGGCTCTGGCTTAGAACTGTAATGTACCTTATATCAGGCCTTTACTCACTTGCAATTACCTCTTCTTCCTCTTCTACATATCTTTGCTTTTGGCTTGTATTTTTTTTTATTATTGTTTTGGTGAGCTTGCTTTGACTCACTCTTCATCATGACTGAAAAGCATATAAAGATGAAATGGAGTATTTTTTTAATTATTAAAGAAACTGATGAGAACTACGGTCTCGGCATTGTATGTTCCCTGCTAACATGACGCAATCGTGTAGGCAAGGAAGTACCTGTTTTAACGCTGAATGTGCATGAGGATAAGCTGACAGAGTCCAGATATGGGCCTTGACATTAAACAGGATGCCCTGGCAGAGGTTCTGCTGAATGACCAAGAGCAGTGTAATGGTTTGCTTTTGGAAATATCAGGCTCAAACTGTACAGGGTACAACTTGCTTTTCCCCCCTAATTTTGTCACACTGGAAGATCTGGAGGGTGAAAGTCGAAAACATTTGGGTGAGTTGACACCAGGTCCTGGCCCTCGTTCGACCTGGCAAGCTGTACTGCTGTGTTTAAAGTAGCCTACAGAAAGCAGCGAGTGGGCACCTTTCCGGGAGGATGGGCGTTGGCAGAGAACTGGCAAGCAGCTTTTAGGCTCCCACTGACAGAGGGGTCGCTGACCCCACCCTGATCCAAGCATATGAGCATGGCCTCCTGCATCCCAAACAGAGGAACAGATAATGTGGCAGAAATGTTATCTGTGTTCAAGATGGTAATTGCCTGCAGTTAATTGCCAAGCATTTAAAATTTAAACTTTGTCCACACAGCTGGAGTCATTTTTTAGCACGTCACATAGGCCTGTCAAACTGAAAATGAACATGCTTACCGTAACAATATGTAGTACAAGCTCTTTGTTTAATTTGTTCTGCTCGGTGGGTTCTGTGAATTACCATATTATCAAGAGTTGTAATATTATTTTCATTAGTCAGCCAGTGTCTCCTTTAAATACGAAGGAAATTATATTGCAATGATTTTTCTGTCCCGATAGAATACCTTCATCATGACAGTGTTAATACCCTTTGTTTTCAGTCCTTGCTTTTTCATAAATACATAGTGCTGGTGAATGATAAAGGCTAGTCAAGATAAGGTAAATTACTTTAAAGTCCTGGTAGATCCACACAACATGAAAATATGAAATATCTTACTAAAACTACATAACCTGCACTTTTTTATAGCACTTTTCAATTCTTTCAGTTAAGTGATAAAGTACAACAGATTTAAACTCTGTGCTGATTCGTTTTATTGATTGTCCTGATTGTTCCATACTAACATTAATTTCTTACAAATATTTAGCCTCTGGCTTAGTATCTATCAAATTAATTTATGCACATGTAAGTCTTTGCCATTTTTGCGAATGTTGTGGGACTTGGAGCATATTGAGTTGCCCCATTCACTAGGAATGTGCACTCTGGAACATTCTACCTTGAATGGCTGTTAAGAGATTAAATGCCTTCATTGTAAGGATGTAAACATCTGGAAGAGCCATTAGGTCTACAGCTGCCTTTAGCAACTTGATTTAGCTGATGACGAATGAGCCATTTGTCCAAGAATTCATAAATCCCTGTAAATAGCCTAGCAGCAATTTTGTCAGAGAAATAAAAACAAACCTTGCTGTCCTAACATAATTCCATTAGAAAATGATGTTCATACCTTCTGTGCATATGTATCATTTGCACAAGAAAGGAGCCAAATATCAAGTCTGCAACCTTTTTTTTCTTGCCATGTTTTTGTTGAAGTCTTTGCACAGATTTGTCTAAAGAAATAATTCCAAAATGAATTTGTTAAAGCCTGCTGCTTAAATATCTCAAAATATAACCTGTCAGGTTGTGCCACTTGAATTACTGAGCTCACGAGCAAACACCTACAGTATGTCAGAAAGAGTCACCAGCTGTAGGTTAAATCCCTGGTAAGAAGACCTCAGGGTTCAGTACAGGGTGGAATATGCTACAAAGTTTACCTCATGATCAGCTGGGTCGCAGGTGCCCTGTAAACAGCCGCACCCCCCACTTGGCTCTGAACCTGTTTTTCATGACACCTCTTAGCACATTGCCAAAGTTTGCTACAAAATCAAATGCAAATCTTTTGTGATTGTCTTTCATTTACTTATTACTTTTTCATCAGATTGTCTTAAATGTCTGGACATGTCGCATTATCTGGACCTAAAGATGTCATAGGAGAAAGTTATTTCCCCAGAAGCTTTGAGAGTCTGATGGCCTGAACAAAATCCATGGGTGTGTTTGTAGAAAGATGTTGACACTGTAGGACTGGGAATAAAAAACGGGTCATTACTGTACCTGTCCTCTTCACAGCTACTTAGTTTTGTTGGTGTTCATGAAACAGAAACGCAATGCAACAAAGGCATTTAAATGAACTTCTGATTCATATAATTCCTGCACTCTTTACAAATGACCAGTAGCAAGGGAGACATAAAATAATAACTGTTGTTATTTGTGAGATGAGCTGCAAATGTGAGTACTAGATCATTGTCTAGCCAAAACAATTCTTCAATGAAAACTAGTTTTCAATAATACCATTTCAAAGCTGCTGACTTCTGAGCTTTTAAGCTCCTGTTGCATCTAATGTTAACAGGGTCAGTGTGCAGTCCTGTTTCCCGGCGTATTGATTATACATGTCCTGTTGAAATATGGTGTGTTGGCTTCATTGGAGGATGGGGGGAGGTTGTATATCATAGAATCAAGAAAAATCTCTTAATCTTTAAGACCAAGCAATTAAAATTGATCTGTAGATACTGTTTGGTCCTCCTTGGATAAAGCTCTCCCCTGTCTGTCAGAAGTGCATTGAGCATTACCTTACTTAGCCCCTTAAAAAAGGTCGCCTGTTTCCTCATTGATTTGAGTCCTTCATCACACAGGGAGACGCACAGCTCTAGTGACTTTAAGTGCTTATTTTTTCTGGAGTACCATCCCAGCAGGATCTCCTTCTGCTCAGTCTGCCTCGTGGCAGTCTGCTAAATGACTACAGATTTCAGGGTCGGGGGGGGGGAGGGGGGAGGCTTCCCTGTGACTCATCCGCTCCCCACCCCCAGCTGGCCCATGTTGGTGTGTGACCAGCACGCCCCCAATCCCCATTCCCTTGTTTACAGCAGCACACTTGAAATGGGTCAGAGTGGCGGAGGTAGGATCCCGCTGCACTCGACTGTTGAGTTCACTCACTCACTCACTCACTCACTCACTCACACACCCCCATGTCTGTCCATCCTCCTTCATCCCAAACTTTAACATTATTGTTCTGTCAGCGCAGTGGTTTTCCTCCTTAGCGAAGCTTCCGGTTGTGTGTTTGAGAATGTGGAACTGGAAGGTTCAGGTTCTAGGGGAAAAAAGTGCTGTTCTGGATGATCTGTTAACTGTTGCTGGAAATATTCAACTGAATCTGTGAAAGTGGCAGAAATTGAATTTAAGTCATGGTTTCTCAATAACAATTTGTATTTAAAACATGTAATTAAACTTGCCTTTTTTCATCTTTCTCCATTTGTTTTTTGCCTTTTTCACGGTCATGTCTAGGCTTAAACAGGTTTTGCTTGAATCAATACTGCTTCAGTCTATCACATGTTGTGGTTATTGTCTGCTTCTTTTCCTTGGAATTTGTCATTAGTTCTATGCTACTGTCCAGTGTATTGATGTACAGCATTTCCTGGCCATTTGAAGGTCAGGATTTGGGCAGAGAGCCAAATGTGTGTGCCTTATCCCCTTTTTGAGAAATGCACTCATTTGAGCTGGAGCTCAGATTTCTGTATAAGACTTTAACAAAGCACCGTCCTGCTTCGTTTCAGGTGAAATGGTCAGATTCTTCGTCAAGTAGTGTGATGAAGACGCATCATGATCTGGAGGAATTTTTGTTGAAGGTAGGTTTCAAACGTTTTGGCTGAGGACCCACAAACCACATGTAAAGGGTCTTAAATGAAGTTGGCAGCTGTGTACTTGTACATTTAATATGAACTGAATTTTTTTGTCTTTGTCTACCATGGTTTTTTTTAAGCAAATCATTTATACTACATCCTGATGTTTTTGTCTTTCGTGCAGCTTCCAAAGGAATTTGCCACAGAGTCCTTCGAGAAGAGTATTGTGCGATTACTAAGCCAGGGAGACAAGTATGAGAGCAGGGAACTGGAGCGAACACTAAAGTGAGCATTCACGTACACCCCATCTCCACTCCGCCCTCGGAAGATATTGCTTGAATTTGATTATTTGCTTGTACTTTTAGGAATAGAAAGAAGCCTGTTGTTTTAGGGGCCAGAAGGGGAATCCCTCTCATTAGTCACTTTGTACGTGGTTCCCTGAGCATTTTGTTAATGCGTTGTAATCATGCATGTGGTTTGCTGTACCTTTTAAATGGAAATGGCGCCCCCTGCTGTGGGCCTGATTTGTTCTTTTTTATTAAAGTCCTGCTGACCTGCACTGTCAGCATAGCAAGCAGCCCTGTTTGGGCCACAGTTGAACAAGCTGATGTGTGCTTTGTCATCTGCTTCAAGAAGCTGTTGTCCAGCCTGAGCTATGTGCAAAATCCCCGCGATCTTCATCACTGCGACGTGCCCCTCCCTCCACCCTATTTTTGCATTTTAACTTGGCTCCTGTTTTAGTTTTGGGGGCGTGAGAAGCTATACTGGATAAGTGTTTATGGAAAATGGAGGAGGAGCAGATGAGGATATCGAGATGCTAATCAAATGCAACGCATTTCATCATACCTTCCTTCCTGTTTCTTTTTTTATGTGGATGTCATTTCATCTTGTCCTCAGTACTGTTGATAAAGCCACATTTTCATGCAGAGACTGCATGCTTTTTTTTTTTCTCCCTTGAACAGTAAAGAGATGTGCTCAGCTTTTCTGACCTGCTGCGAACGAACAGCTCGCTTAGAACACAACAACAATCCAGAAAAGCCTGAATTATTTAGGTCGGCAATGTTGAAGTCTTTACCTTTAGGATAACATTTACTAATTATCTCTTCTTTTTCAAAATGTGACAATTCTGCCCACTTTACCAGTGCCCCCTTCCCACCCACACTGGAAATCCCCTGAATGATAGTTACTGAGACATCAGTCATGCCACAGATGTTGCGTATCAAATGACCTGCCACTGTCAGGCCTGACCGAAAATGCATGAGCTGTATGAAACGTTTAACACTGAGTAGAAAGTTTTGTTCCTGATTCTATAATCCCCCCCCCCACTCCCCTGACAGGGAGAAGTTCCTATCCGCACCGCCAGCTTTCCGGCAGACCTGGACGGTCTGCAGCTTCTTCATGTCGGAGTCCTCTGGGTCCAGCTGCAGTCGCTGTAAGTCAGGTGCTGTGTGAGCTGTGACTGCCTGTGTTCTCAGGGCCGGCCCAAGGTGTATGCGCAAACCTGGCAGCTGCTTAGGGTCCAGCAGCCACCAGGGGGCCCCCTTACTGGATCAGATTGTCACAATGGGACGGAAGATGACAAACGACAACTAGGTTAATCGAATTTTGCTTAGGGCCCTGACTGTTCTATTCAGTTGTTTGTAGCCTTGTGTTGTGGTGCTATAAGCTTGCAGAACAGCAGCGTGACTTGGTGTGCGTGGTAAGTGTGGTGTGCATATCATTCCCTAGACCTGGGTCAGAGTGATCTGACACTCAGATCGTACTGAACTGTATTTGGGATGTCTGACCTATGGTCCAAGGCAAGGGTCTGCCGTGATGTGTCTGTGTTTACATGCCAGTGAGTGTCAGTCCAAAATCAGGCAGCTGTTCCATTATTTATTTTTGTTATTTTTATATCATGTTATATAAGTGGTTGTTTTATGTAACCCCATATTTCTATATGCAGTTGTCTCCATGTGACCCCAAATCAGTATCCAAACTGCATTTTGGCTGTGTCACTTTCAAAGGTAACAGCTGAGATTCAGTAAATAAATTCCCACTTTTAAAGTTAATGATTTTATTCGTTTTTTTCTGCTTGCATTAAGTACAAGCAGTGGAAATATTCTATAGATGTTTTCCCCATGAATTTCAAATGATGGTGTCCCCCTAGTGGTGGGACTGTGTACTGTAATGGCAGAATACGGTTGTGTTGTCTTGGTCCATTTGAAATGAATTATTTCTTATCTTCTAAATTTTGTTGTTGAAAACAAAAGGAATCTCTATGTACCTGTATCTGTACATCGTCATCAACATTAAAATGATGGCACAGGTAACTGATCAGCTCGCGCCACTGTGTGAGACACGGGTGGCAGCCATGGAGGTTTGACACCTTATGGACCAAGAAGAGGCGTTTGTCTACATACCAGATAAAAGCAGGAACTGGATCAGTAGTGATGACAGGCAATTTGGAGTTAGTGAAGCCGAAGAAACATAGATTTTATTCTGCAAAGATAATTGGAGGAAAGAGGCAGCCAGACACAGCAGTTGGACTATGAAGACCGGCCCCTTTTCCCTCACTTTGGCTACCATTACTATCCATCATCATCAGGTTATACCAGATTCCCCTTCATCCAGTCACAGGCTGATTCTCATCCCAGTTCACTTCTGCTGTATGGCTTGGATCATGAGGACACAGTATTTTTGGCATTCCCACTTGTTCTGTCATATGGGATGGTAAACCAGGTGCATTGGCCATTAGGTCATTCCAATGGACCAAATCTGTCCTTCAGAATGTCTGTTAGAAGGGTAGCCTGTTGGGTTCTACGGCTGTATTGTGAAAGGATGGTCATTAGTTTTTGTCTTGTTGTTCTTACTCAGTGCATCTGTTTGTCCATCTACAATATCTCCCTTATTTCTCTCATACCATTCTCGCACACGCACACACACACACTCACACACACACCCGCACCCACACATACAGACTGAACTATGTAAGTCTCTATTAGTGAATCCAAAGCTGCATATTTACAATTCTGAAAGTTTTGACAATAACCAAAGTTCAAATGCAGGACTGGGAATATGTGGATGTTTAAAGGCTGCTTATCCACAGATTGATTCTGCTGTTTAAATACCTCACGATAAAGTAGGCCACTGTATCCAACGAAATAAGTTACCGTCAAATGTACTGCACAACAAGTTGCCACACTGGTTATCTGGTGTCACTGTATATGTTCAATCACAGATACAGTTCAGCGTGCAGTAGTTTCATGGTGTAGTAGTTTTTGTTTAAAAGAGGCACTGGAGATTCTCTTTCTTTCCACGAACTGCCTTTATTTTACACGTGGATGCTTATTGGTTATTTTCCAAGCACTGCCTGCATACCGTATGTATAGGAAGGGGTGTATGTAGGGCCAACCCAGATAGAGGGGGGTAGTGTAACGTGTTTTTCATTCATCCTGTACAGGTAACCCCATGGCCCTGGGAAAGCCCTTCGCGGAGGACTGCTCTGAGGCATCTAGCCAGGAGGAAGGTGCGTGCGGTGCTCACTCCAGACTTGGGCCCCTCCACTCCTGGCCCCACTTCATCATCTGGGGCCGTCACCTGTTTCCAGAGGCAGTCTTCCAAACATTGGTCAGCTAAATGTGTCTGCGTGTGGCCAGCGCTGTGCCTAATGACCGGCTCTGCTCTGACAATGGTAGCTCTACCACAGCTGAGGTCCTGCGTCAGCAACAGCGATTATCCCTTGGCAGTCGTGTTTATACGGAGTAGGGGGGACTAGGAATGGTCAAGCGGAAGGGGTGGGGAAATATTTGTGGAACAGAATTTGCAAGAAAAGACTGTACTTTCACCATTTTTTTACTCCCTTGAACAGTGTTTTCCTCAACCAGTCCTGGCGGATCCATTGACAGTCCATGTTTTTGCTCCCTACTGGGAGCAGGGAGGGAGCGAAAACGTGGACTGTCTGCGGGTCCCTGTTGACCATATTGGGAAACACTGCCCTTGATGGTCCTGTTCACAGGTGTTTTCTCTTCAGATCTCGAGCAGTATGTTGTCGGTCACCGGAAGAAACCTGGTACCAAGAGTCCAAGCCTTAGGTAAGCACCTCCTCCCCGGTGTCCCCTGTGGCATGGAGCCTTGGCTTTTGTGGGTTTTCCCAGCCAGGTCCTGTCTCCTCTCCAGCAGCCAGAGTAGCAAGAGCTGCCCAGCGGACGGACGGAGAACCACGCCCTCAGAGCTCAACGGTGCCCCCGACTGGAGGCGGCAGAGCTGCCCACTGAAGCCAGCCCTGGAGCAACGTGGCCCCGGGCCGGAGCAGGTTAGGGGACCCAGGGGAACCCACCTGGAGAAGATGGGTTAACTTTGGCTCTTTGAGCACTGGAGTGTTCCATATCTGCACTTGGCCTAGAATAGTCTGATGACCGATGGATCAATCACAGAAAATATACTCTCAGGTTCACAGCACACGTTCTATCCAGGGAACACACAGTTATGTGTTCTGCGCCTAGATATCCGTCTCTGTCATTGACACTGTCTGATGTGTTGGACTGAACAGCACTCCCCTTTCCTGCTGTTCATTTCCAGTGGTCCAACTGGACAACACCAGACCCAAAAGTACCATTGTTGGGGTTTGGGGGGTAAGATTGTGCTGAGCAGTGCAGTAGGTACGACGGCGATTTGTTTCCCACGGTTTTGTGTAACACCCTGCCAGTCATGTTCAGCCCTGCCCTGTTTCCATGATGCAGATTTTTGAAATCTGAGGTGTTTCTGCGAAAGAGGCAGATGGCTGAGTTCTTGGTGAAAGCACGATGCCGTTCCTGTCATGCTCTGTGTCACATCTCCTCTGGCTGTGTCTGTGTCCTCCTTCCAACAGCACCCAGGTGATAAGAAGTGGAGCCCCACCCCCAACACTAAGAGCAAGCCCAGAGCAGCAGCCGCAGACAGGTGACATCTTGTCCTGGGTTGGGAGGGCGGGGTGCTTTGGGAGGCTGTACCTGACACATGTCATTTTTGTATAGAGTCCTATTTGAGAGTCTCATTTCTTCTGTTCCTGTACTCCTAGCTTCTTCGCATTAGCCGCACTGTAAAGGGGCGGGAAATTTGGACTGAGTGACGGGCTCTTAAAAATTTGGAACATAATTGGATCAGTCTTGGAGGCCCGATATAATATGCTTTCTTAGGGCTCAGAATCTCTAGTGGCACCCTTGGCCACGCCTTAGCATTAGCGAGCTCCTAGACTATACCTGTTTATGTTGAGCTGACCCCCCCCCCCCCCATTTTGCTATCTTAGAGAGAAGGGGAAGGTCGGAGAAGGCAGGCTAGCTTACGTTGGCAATGGGATCATGAGGCCCGCTCCGGTGCACCTGGGTCGACAGCCTGCCAGGAAAGGTAAGCGTGAACTGGAGGCAGCGGCAGCAGCAGAGTGGCCAGGAAGCTCCGCTCTAACACACCCCCGGCACAGGACATGTTTTCCAGTGCAGAGATTGCATGAAGGTCTTCAGTCAGAGTTCAGTGTTGCTTCATATATAAACAAGCGTATTTTTGAAGTGTAAGTCATGATCTAGTCCTCATGTCATTATACCTCAGTGTCTGTGGGGCAGAAACGGGCGCAGTACCCATTTGGGAAAAGCCCATTTAAACTGGACCAGCAGCATAAAGCAGAATCGCCCCCCCCCCGTTCCCACAGATGGTCGCCAAAGCGTGGGCTCGGGGCAGGATTCGTATGGGGAAACGTCCTCCGAGAGCTACAGCTCACCCTCCAGCCCACAGCACGACGGACGGGAGAGCCTGGACAGCGAGGACGAGAAGGACAGGGGTGAGGACGTGTGGCTTGGAGCCAAGTCCCTCTACCTGGGCCCCACTCAGGCTTCAAGGAGCAAAGGGAGCCCTGCCACCTGTGCAGCACATGGCGCTTTAGGGCTGTCCCTCTAAAATACACTAAAACAAACCTGCGGTCTGTTGTTTTAAATAAAGCCGTTCTCCACATACAATACCAGTCAAGCTACCTACAAAAGAGTGTCGCATCACATGACCTGGGCACCTAACCTAAACCCATTAGAGATGGTTTTGGAGGAGTTTGACCAGCATGCTCAGCGTATATGTGGGACCTCCTTCAGGACAGCTGGAAAAACATCCCAGGAGGCCACCTCATGAAACTGGTGTAGAGCAGACAGTAAGGTCAACCAGTTCCAAGAGAAATTAGGCTTAGGGGCCCAATAGTGGGAT
>JAABNY020000032.1:12982017-13003623 GCA_015164015.2 Brevimyrus niger
CTTTTTGAGGCCGACTGAAAGTCACTTTCCATGGCCTCACCGAACTCCTCCCACGCCCGGGTTTTTGCTTCAGTGACCGCCCGAGTTGCGTTTCGCCTGGCCTGCCGGTACCTGCCCGCTGCTTCTGGAGACCCCCAGACTAATAATTCCCGGTAGGCCTTCTTCTTCAGCTTGACGGCCCCCGCCACGACTGGCACCGACCACCCTGCAGCCACAACTCTGTACAGCCGCTTCCACAATGGAGGTCCGGGACAGAGTCCATTCAGACTCAATGTCCCCGACCTCCCCCGGTATGCAGTTGGAATTCTGCCGGAGGCGCGAGTTGAAGCTCCGGTGGATAAGAGCCTCTGCCAGACGTTCCCAGCAGACCCTCACTATACGTTTGGGCCTACCAGGTCTGTCCGGCTTCCTTCCCCGCCATCACTAGGTGGTGATCAGTTGGCAGCTCTGCCCCTCTCTTTATCCGAGTGTCCAAGACAGAAGGCCACAGGTCAGATGATATGATTATAAAAACGTCGACCTGCAGCCCCAGGCATGTTTGTACCATGTCCACTTATGGACACCCTTATGCTCGATCATGGTGTTTGTTATGGACAAACCATGCATTGCACAGAAGTCCAATAACAGAACAACATTCGGGTTCAGATCAGGGAGGCCGTTCCTCCCAATTACTCCCCTCCAGGTCACACTGTCATTGCCCACAGTTGAGCGTCCCCCAGCAAAACGATGTAATCCTCTCGTGGCATGCTAACCTGCATACCATTAAGGGAATCCAAGAAGGCCGGGTAACTTATTAGATGGCTAGATGAACAGTGCTTCAGATCCAAACCTCTCCTCAGGAGCCCCCTCAGACATTCAGAATGGATGGATGGAAAGATACAGTATGTGAGAGAACACAGTGATTTCTGAACACAGCAATCGCAAATATTAATGATGCATCAGGTTGTGCTCCTCCTCTCCTTAGTGGGACCTCCTCAGATCTATTCAGTATGGATGGATGTATGGATAGATACAGTATGTGAGAGAACAGTGATTGCTGCACACAACAATTATTGATGTTGTTTCAGGTTGTGCTTTTGCATTTAAATTGACCCATGGGGGTATTCCAAGGAACAGGCTTAAGGGAAAGTCTGACTTATTTCGACAAGTCAGTCTTACCTAATTGAGAGTTCCATCAACGTGTCTTAAATGAATCCCCTCTGAATTACCATGAACCAAGCTGTCTCGCTTAGTTTAGCGTTTAGCGTTGTCTCAAAGAATGTCCGACATGTGGGAACAGATTCCCAAAAGATAGTTCCGTCGGATGAAATTTTGCGATCTTACCATTCATGTCATGTAATCTGTTGAATTATATGTCCTCATCTGACATTATATTTTACATTATCTGATTGAATGTTTTGGTACTCTGTAAGGTGTACCAAAATGACATGATTTTGTTTAAGGTAGCAGGCGAATGAGTCTTGTCTATACGTATATAAAAAATGGAACCCTGTAGTTAGTGCTGTGAGTAAAAGCAAGACGAGAAAGCAGAGAATAAAAACCATCTTTTCTTAAGTAAAGCTCTGCGTGATACTTTCATAATATGGAGAACATTGCCGAGGTCCGCTGGTCCCGGTGTTGTGCCGAAAAAAGCATTCCTGCCTTAGTATGCATGCTGGTGTTCTGACGAGTTAAGCTTTTAAGGGTTTTTGGGGGTCAGGGGTTTTTTAGGGGTTAGGGTTAGGGTTTTAGGGGTGTTTGGGGGTTGGGGTTTAGGGTTTTAGCGGGGTTTCGGGCGTTAGGGTTTTTTGGGGGTTAAAGTTAGAGTTTTACTGGGTTTTGGGGGCTATTGATTAGCACTATGGTATATGGTATATCGGATATAGCGGACTCGCATATAACGGAATTTCGCTTATAATGAACATGCAATTTGGTCCCCAGGGCCACTTTAAGCTGCACAGTAGTACCTTGGTTCTCGAACTTAATCCGTTCCAGACTCTGGATCGAATCCTAAAAAGTTTGAGTTCTGATTGAATTTTTCCGATAAGAAATAATAGAAAACCAATTAATTGGTTCCCGGCCCCGCAAAATTACACCTAAATATGTTATTTTTTTGCTTTTTTAAGCATTTAAACACAAAATGAACAGGATAAAACATGAAGAGCATTTTTTTAAAAGCTTCCGAAAGATCTTATTATTACCCAACATTACCCCTCTCCTGCCCTGATCGTCCACTCCTTCCGTGTGCCACGCACCCTCGTTAACCTCATGTGGGATCCCCATGTGATCAGCTGTTTCTGGTTGTTGTCATTAGTCCTCTGTATTAAGTCTGTGTTTCAGTTTGTTTGTCTGCAATTCATTGCCAAGCCAACTCTGGCTGTGTTTATGGCCACAGTATTGCCTTTCTTAAACATTTAATATTACATCCTCGTATTTTCCATACAGCTCCACCAGCAGCATTTATTCTGCGGTGGAAAGAAACGGTGCTCTCGTTTTACAGGGTTTCAGAATCATTTGGTTGATCTAACGTTCATCAATTCATTTGGGCTTTTTCAATATCGTGGGTGTATGCACTATGTGAGACTATACAAGTCTGTCTTGAATGAACCTTGATTAATTAACACTGAACTGCATTTGTGGAACAGCTAGGAAAGTCTGCCTTTCTTTAACTATTGTCATGGAATACCCTCCCCCCATCAGAGTGTGCCAGTGATGATGATGGGGCAAACACACAATTTTGGTTTGTCTGACATTCCAGAGGCCAAGTGTCAGGTTCTGGAGATGCCCTATGTGGATAATGAGCTCAGCATGCTCATCATTTAGGGGGGTATTAAGAAATGGCTCCCAAAGTCAATATGACGTGAAACAAACTAAACTCTACTTCTGAATCCCAGGCCAAGACAACAGATGTTGAGGCCTAAACCCAGGCTTGATGTGTCTTTTAAAACTCTGCATACTTGTGTTTCAATCAGATTAGAAGGTTGCAATAGAATATGCTGGGGATCCTACGCTATTTAATGATGCTTTAGTGTTAGACTTTTAAGAAGGAGCTAATGACTCTACTTGGTTTTCTCCCAAAGCTGGAACAAAAGCTGACATATGAGAACTTTACTGACTGGACGAGATCAGACAGTATGCACATTCAGGAGGTGATTGTGAAATTGCCCAAGTTTAAGTTGGAGGAGACCTATGATATGGAGCAGGTCCTGAGCAGCATGGGTATGGTGGATGCCTTTAATGACCAGAAGTGTGACTTCTCTGGCATGTCTCCCGATAATGACCTGGTGCTCTCCAAAGTGGTGCACAAGGCCTTCGTGGAGGTGAATGAGGAAGGTACAGAGGCGGCCGCTGCCACTGCATGTGTCATCCTGAAAGGGGGGGGTTTCATCACTTTCAAACCACCGCCACATGTGTTCACTGCAGACCACCCCTTCCTGTTCTTCATCAGGCACAATCCCACTAAGAGCATCCTCTTCTATGGCCGCTTCTGTTCCCCTGGGTGTTTCTGAATGAAAATGGGCAACCAGCGAAAAATATCAGTGTGCCCTGCAGGATTAACTAGAATTTACTTTCAAAATGATCTTTTATCATTGTGCTTGTCAAAATGCTGCTCTAAACCAGTTTGTCTGTCTACCTTTTAATGTATTCTGAACTTGAACACAAAATATTGTCGTCAAATTGAGAACAAGTGTCGCATAAAAAAATTGTAAAATTTAAGATGCATATGTAACAAGCTCTGCGCCTCAGTGTGTGGTGTCTGACGCACAGGATACCTGCTTTGCTATCCGACTACGCCACCTCCTAATAAGGGCAGGAGAAACAACTAGCGATCCTTCCTGTAATGTGTCTGATTTTAAGTCCTCCCTAAAATGGAACAGTAACAAAGAGGCATATGCATATAAAACCAGTCCAATTTAGTACAAATAACTAAAATCAATTAAACAGATAGAAAAGGAAAAACACTGCGAAGGGTGACCGGCGGAATCTCCTCCAAATCGTTAAGGTCAGATCTGCACAAGCTGCCGTCAGCTCTGGAGGCCCCTGGTGAGAAAGGAAGACGGCAAAACCCAACACCACACGCGCATGCAACACGACAAACACCGCGCACGTATGATACACGAATAACACCGCAAAATATAGCTTGGTGTCGAAGTTACAGGCGACCACCAATACAGAGCCTCCTCAGTGTGGCACCATGGCAACAAAGAGTAAAATGCCTGTGCGGATCTGGCCTTGAACAGAGATAGTCTATGTAAAAACATAAGGGGAGGAGAGCAACCGGTATCCACCACCAGAAATATAATAAGAAAATACTATCATACAACTTGACCCATAGCAGCATGAAGATTCCACCTTGACAAACTTTTATAACTTCCTGCTGGGTCACATGACCTAGCTTATGTGGTTGCATGTGTTGTCTAGTTACTAGTGTCATGTGACTACCCCTGTGGGCCCTTTCAGATCCCCACAAGTGTTTATGAGGCAAACCCGGGAAATGCGGTGACCCTGAAGCCATCAAGACGACACTTACACAGCTGCCCAGGTGACTGCTGTGTGCAGGAGCCGCCCTGCCCTGATCAGCATCCCAGAGTGTATATCACACACGGTACAGGACACCACAGGCCACAAGCACAAACGCCTGTCTGTGCAGTTTGACAGAGCTGCTAACTAGCATCACTTGCAAAGAAATAACTAGTCAATCAAAGCAAATCTTCAGTTTTAAAATATATAGCAAATGTCAAGTCTGCACTTAAATTAGGAATTATTCTAAAAGTTTGGGTGTGATTTCTCATTCCAAGTAAAAGCAGCTGAAATGCTCCTTCAGTGTGTTGTAGACCTTTGGTAGCTGCAGTTTATGTATTTGAATGTAATAAATACTACATAACTTACCTACTAGTATAGACATCTACAATAAGGCATCACATTGAGCTATACTTACCAAAGCCAAGGTTCCTTTCCAGCATATACCCACACGTGACCTCGTGTTCCCTCACAGGCCTTACCCTTAGCCAGCAATACCGGCATATACCCTGTCCTGTGTCTCTTATATGCTGAGGAACATTCCTGGGACTAGAGCCATTTTATATCTTAGATCATACACATCCTGAGACAGGAGCCTTTGATGACACTGAGGACGGTGCTTGAAACTAAGGCCAGTGTTCCTTTGGTTTGGGGGTTGAGCTGGTTGCAGGGCCCTGGTGTCTTGTGAACCAGACCGATTACATTGCTGCTGTGTTTGGACACAATGTACATAGAGACCAGCACAGCAAAGAAAAGTGACATTAAAATCATTCCCTCTGGGAAAAGGTCACACACTGCCTACCCTCACCAAAGTGATAAACCATTAACCTCATTACATCTTAATCTGTGCTGAGGTGCACAACTAAAAGATCTAAAGACGCACCAGTGAAGTCTGTGCCCACCTGCTGCTGTACTTCAGTCAGACTGTCGGGGTATGGGTAAGTTTTCATTTTGTTTTGCACAACTCACAAGCTGGCAAAACACAATACACTGACCTCCTGCCTCACTTAATATGTTGTGGTTTTTCCTTCTCCACCAAATCAGAAATCAGAAGCTACTGGTGTAGATCCAAATTCAATCTTTATTGCAGCAATGAGGTTACAATCATGGCTGGACACTTAAAATGTGTCCAATGCTGTTTTACACCAATTTGTATACATTTTCTCATTGTGTAACAATATCTTGCCACTTAAGCATCATCATTCCCTCAACCATTCACCATCCTTGTTTTCCCCCTTAATCCACACCCCTATATGATGTTTGTCAGTCATCTTTTTTACTGTTTGGTGTCTCGGCTGACCATAAGGGTGACGTGATCATCTTTCCTCAGTTTTTTAATGCCCAGCCGTGAACTTTAGGTGAACTCAGGCGAATCCCTTCCTTCAGTAGCAAACCTTGGCAGCTTCTGCTTGTTGCAGATTGTCTGACTAGAGGGTTAATAAGGTATATATCCTTCAACATAGTGATAAGCTGCAGCACTAGTAAAGTACACATTTATACACTAAAGGCTACCAGATACAGAGATTTCTAAGCCAACACAAGATGTTCATTTAATACTTGTTTTTTTTTTATCACATTGTGCACAGCAGTAATTGGTCTGCATTCTCTTAAGATTACATGGTCCCTCTCTACACTGTACATCAGCTTTTTAAGAGTCCTAATGATTACATTCTCTATACATTATGAAATGCTAAATAATATTCCATATATGCAACCTTCATCTGCAAGTAACAAAATCTGTTAAGATGTGCGGATCGATGCTGAAATATTGAATATATTATCTTTGATTGTTTCAGTTTCAGAATTGATTATAACATTACAATACCGATTTTAATGGATATATGATGCTGTAGCTTCAACAATTTCCTCACACCTCTGGGACTACAGTTCGAGTCTACTCCAAGGGTCTACGTACGTGGGTCAGGCTTGAATGTTCTACACTATCTTGGGGTTTCCTTCAGATTCCCAGTTTTTGCAGCAGTAATGACTGTGGATGGATGTACAGGAATACCTATCAGGGTGGTCCATAATAGGGAATAAAGGGGAAGATTTTCAGGAGTCCAGACAACGCATTTTTTATTGCAGTAATAGGCATATAAGTACAGTTTTTAAATGCTCAAAATTCCTAAAATTGATTTGCGTATTAATAATTGGGAAAATAATCTATTGCAGTAATTAACCTAAACCTAGCAATGATGATTTAAAGTTCTCCTAAGAACTGAAGGGAGACAATTCTTTATATAACGTAATATGACCTTTATTTTTGTCTGTATTTTGTATGAAAGGTAGTTTTTTTGCGCTTTTCTTCCCACGACACAACTAACATTTTCGTTTCCTGTAAAAGCGGCATTGTGTCTGTCAACATCTACCGGAAGAGAGTATAGGTTAATGTGCACCTGTGGTTGACCAGAGTCGAAAGCAAAAATTCATCACCGCTGGCTAAAGAGTAAGTTTTAAAAGTCTTTTGTAAATTTGAATCCAGCGTATCTAGAGAGTAAGTATTAGAGTATTTTGCAAATAGAATCTTACATTTCTACTGGCATGACTATAGTTTGAAATTCACGTGCAATATATCGTTTGATTAATCAAGACCATACAGAATCAGGATCTATTGTTCTTTAAGAAAGTACCAAGCAATTCCGTTGCCTTTTCATGAGATTAGCGTTAATTTAATTACATACGCAGGCAGGATAACTGTATTGCTAATTTAATATGTGTCAGCAAATACATTAAACCAACAGTGATCTGTTGTGAAATGACAATGGAGTCCATGACTGCCGCAAACACCCGCTTCTCGTTGGATCTCTTTACGAAGATTAGTAACGGTAACACGGACAACGTCATCTTTTCACCGTTCAGCCTTTCCTCCGCCCTGGCCATGGTGTTTCTGGGGGCTCGGGGTGACACAGCCGCTCAGATGGCGCAGGTTTGTACCCAGAAAGTGTCGTATTGGTGTCATTTCCAGCAGTTAAAACACAGGATAGATTCATATAATAAACCAAACAAGGCAAGAAACATGCCTAGAGCCCACTGGTAGACAGATATATGTGGGTAGACACTCAATGGCGAACCGAGGCTGCAAGAAACACTGAGCTTAAATAACAGAGTTGGCTGGTCCATGGGCTGCAGGTTCTGCCAGAAACTGATTAGGCGTTAGGGTAGGGTGAAGAAAATACCGGTATATCGAAATTTCCAATAGCAATTCCCAATAGTGCGGAGTTGTCACTGGACCTCGTTATTAAACGTGCAAAATATTTTTGAAATAGGTTAATATTTTCAGGTTCCGCAACGCGATTGAAGTTTTCACCTGTCACTTCAATGCGCAGATCCGCGCCACGTATCATCCATATGATAACGCAATGTAAAATTGTTCCAGTTTAATACAAGAACCTAACAATCGGTCAGTGACAATGAGCAAGTGGGAAACGACTCATTCAGAAATGTGGTGCTCAGGAGCATGCTTACATTGACATACTGGCAATATACACTATCCATTATCTGTATCGCTTTATCCATCTGGGTCTTACCAAAAATATTTGGACCCCAAATCATTTAATTCAGGTGTCCCACTATTTTTGGCAATAAAGTGTATCTAACCATTTTGACTGTCACGCTTAATACTTTTCATTTTGGTGGCACCGAGGAACAATTTTACATTGCGTTATGATATGGATGATACATAGCGTGGATCTGCGCATTAATGTGACAGGTGATTAATTGTAATGCGTATAGAGCCGCATAGCGATGTAATCAATGTACGTGTATGGCTGATACCCAGTAAAAATCTGCGTTACCTGAACGTTAGTATTTTTTAGTGATTATCATGTTGTGCAAGTGCACAAACACAACACCGATGAGTATAGATAATGGGTAGTGTAGGCTATATTGCCTATTGATGTGACAGGTGAAAACTTCGATCGCATTGCGGAACCTGGAAATATTAACCTATTTCAATGATATTCCACATGTTACAAAACGAGGTCCAGTGACAACTTTTCCGCATTATTGGAAATTGCTGTTGGAAATTTTGATTTTTTTTCATCCCACCCTATTAGGCGTGTTTATGGTTTGTGATCAAACAGATCGGCGCCGCCCTCTGCTGGTCAAGCAGCTCAAGGCGTGACGTCTTTATTTGATTCTCTATTCTTGTGTTGATTTTTCCTTGCATCTGTGAAGACTGAGTTTCTTTTGTGCTAAAGGGTGACAGTGGAAGATATTTTACCTTGTGAGCAAGATATCTTAAAAAGTAATTGATATATCTTATTAACATTTTTTTACATTTTATAAAAGGGAGCTGGCCTGCATGTACTGTGAAAAAAATAGAAATCTTAAAATAAGCCCCAAATCCAGAATAATAAGTAATATGTTTTGGTGTTGTCAGGGTAACACAATATGTGAGATCATGCTGTTCCATTCTCATTTATGCCATTTTGATCTCTTGTAGCCCCTCCCACTCAATCATTTACCAGCTGACATCAATTAAGCCTTTGAGGGTTTAGTCCTTAAGGGGGACATTGAGACTGGGCCAATGAGTAAGGTGAAGCACCATCACTGAGCAGGAGTGCGAGTATCTTGCTTTCCTGTGGGTTATGGTTTTGCTTCATGCTGTGTATGTATTAGATTTGCTGTACCTTTGCTACGGCTATACAGTCATTCTCCCATCTATGTCTGTTTTGACTCCATGCGTTTAATTAATCCTTCTTTTGACTTAGTGCTGGCATTAAAATTGACATTGTTGTCCCCCCAAATTATTACATCAGGAAATACATATGGTTTTGGGTCCGGTCTATCATTGCTGTAGAAACTCATCTCGTTAACATGGGTATTTGTCAAATTGTGCAGCAGACACATTCTACAGTTGAAGTTCTGGAACTGATCAGATTTTAAAACAGATAACACAAAAATTAAAGCAGCACCACATAGTGGTAACAAAGAGAAGGGCAGCCTCAGACCCTTGATACCATTACCATGATATCTCAAAAAGTGGAACTGGGAATGGCAGACAATTTAAGATAAATTGTGCAAAACTTGAAGCAGCCCACATAGTGTCAGCAAAGGAAAGAGTGATAGCAGAAGATATTTTACCTTGTGAGTGTGATAACTTAAAAAGTACTTAATGGATCTTATTACCATTTACTTTTTAGCTTATTTCTTTTATGTATCACTTAGTTTAAGGAGCTCTCTGGGAACCTGTTAGTTGCCTGCATATACTGCTGTTTGCTCTACTGTTGTGCATTTTTGAGTACATTGTTGTCACTACTACAAGATGTAAGTTTCCTTTGGGATGGTGTGGAGTCCGAGTTAGATCTTCTCACCCAGAAGGTCACACATGCTTATTTGTCTTCCACCTGCAGACTCTGCATTTTCACAAAGTTGAGGAAGATGTTCACTTTGGATTCACCAAGCTATTGTCCTTACTTAACAAACCTGGGACCCCTTATTCACTGAGCATTGCCAATCGCTTGTATGGAGAGCAGTCTTATCAGTTTGTTGAGGTGAGATCATTGTTAATGTTTTTGAATCCTGTTTAGCCCCAAAATATTATTCTACAAAATCCTTATTGTGGACTAGGGAAGGATTGTGTTTAATGTTTTCCTCCATTTTTCATGTGCCTAACCACTAAATTATTAAGATCCTCTAAAGATTAAGTGATTGTGAAAGACCCCCCTCCTGTGTCTTATGTCCCCACAGAAATTTCTTACTGACAGTAAGAGACACTACAAGGCTGATCTGGAGCCTGTTAACTTCCGATCTGGGGCAGAGGAAGCAAGGGTGAACATTAACACCTGGGTGGAGAAGCAGACAAACGGTGCGTCTGTGGCTGCAGCCGATAAGTCACATGAGTGGTCTGTCTCCAGTGATGAATGATAAATACTATTGTTGGTTAAAGTTTCTGGTAAAATATTAATGTTTTACTGGAATAATTTATCATTTTGCTATTTAAGAAACATCCCTTTCTCTTTCCCTTCTTTTTGTAGAGAAAATCAAGAACTTGCTGGCTCCAGATACAATTGATTCCTTTACTAAATGTGTGCTGGTAAATGCCATCTATTTCAAGGGTAACTGGCAGAAAGGATTTAATCCCTCATATACAAGAGAAATGCCCTTTAAAATAAAGAAGGTAAACATGGTGTTTCACTGGTCTGACTGCAAATCTGTATGTGTATCTGATATGCTAACCAGAAAGGGCATTTCCTGAAGAAAGTACAAAAAAAGTGAAAAAGCTCAACAGTATTCGACCAGCTTTCATTTGTTGAACTCTTTCATTCCTTCTTTTCCCTCCCTCTATTTTATATTTGAATGGGGAAAATATATATGGAATTAGGGTTGCCAAAGGGGAGTGGCTGCAACACCAAAAAGAAAAATACAAACTCACTTCTGCTTCATGGGTGGGACATTTGAGAGATGAAGGTAGAGTCTTTAGGTGAAAAAATGTAGGAGCAGATACTGTACTGGGCAAAAGGCTTTGGCAGTCAAAGGAAATGTTTAACGCTATTTATCTGAGTAAGGGTATATATGCTCTGAACAAAAACGCAATTTAATATGATAACATATGAAAATAAAAATAACACAACAAAGATTAACAAGAATTTCCTCAACTCTCGAAAAACTGTCTTGATATCTTATTACAAGGCTAGATGAACAGGTGCCTCAGACATTCAGGATGGATGGATAGATAGATATGTGAGAGAACACAGTGATTGCTGCACACAGCAATTGCAAACATTAACGTTGTTTAAGGTGTTGTTTTTCCGTTTAAATTGACGCAGTCTGCTTCGTTTCCGGATGTTTTACTCCAGAATCAGAGTGTGTCAGTGATGATGATGGGGCAAACGGACATGTTTGGTTTGTCTGACATTCCAGAGGCCAAGTGTCAGGTTCTGGAGATGCCCTATGTGGATAATGAGCTCAGCATGCTCATCATGCTACCAAATGAGGTCAATGGGCTGGAGGAGGTAGGTCTGAATGACAGAAGTTGATATAAAACATGTTTATGACCTACAGTAACCTCTAAATCAGAGTTGAGGTCTTTTGTTGTTGCCTCCCATCTTATAAGTGCAGGTTATAGGTGGTAATTAGAGACATTTAGGGGGGTATTAAGAAATGGCTCCCAAAGTCAATATGACGTGAAACAAACTAAACTCTACTTCTGAAATCTGGGCCATGACCACAGATATTAAGGCCTAAATCCAGGCTTGATATGTCTTTTAAACCTCTGCATAATTTTGTTTCAGTCGGGTTAGAAGGTTACAATAGAATATGCTGGGGATCCTACGCTATTTAATGCTGCTTTAATGTTAGACTTTTAATAAGGAGCTAATGACTCTACCTGGTTTTCTCCTAAAGCTGGAACAAAAGCTGACATATGAGAACTTTACCGACTGGACGAGATCAGACAGGATGCACATTCAGGAGGTGATTGTGAAATTGCCCAGGTTTAAGTTGGAGGAGACCTATGATATGGAGCAGGTCCTGAGCAGCATGGGTATGGTGGATGCCTTTAATGACCAGAAGTGTGACTTCTCTGGCATGTCTCCCGATAACGACCTGGTGCTCTCCAAAGTGGTGCACAAGGCCTTCGTGGAGGTGAATGAGGAAGGTACAGAGGCGGCCGCTGCCACTGCAGCCGTCGCGGGGTATGGCTGTGGCTGGATTCCCCCTCCGTTCCAGTTCACTGCAGACCACCCCTTCCTGTTCTTCATCAGGCACAATCCCACTATGAGCATCCTCTTTTATGGCCGCTTCTGTTCACCCTAAAGCCTGAGCATTTCTTAGGTGGTACAAGATGGGTAAATATAACAAGGATAACCGATTACTGTCTGCATTGCTGTGATACCAAATTACTTTAAAAATTGCGTTTTTACTCCTGCTGATCACTTTTTCCTATGGACCTTTAGAATGTATTTTAAACAAAATACCAAAGATTACCCTAAAAGTGACAAGCAGTAAAATCCTTGAAAACAAATTAAAAAATAAAAATTCATATGCAACAGTAACATGATCTGTGCCTCTTTGGGCGTCTATAAGGAAAACCCGGGAAATGCGGTGACCCTGAAGCCATCGAGACGACACTTACACAGCTGCCCTGGTGACTGCTGTGTGCAGGAGCCGCCCTGCCCTGATCAGCATCCCAGAGTGTATATCACACACGGTACAGTACACCACAGGCCACAAGCACAAACGCCTGTCTGTGCAGTTTGATACGGCTATACTAACTAGCATGCTTGCAAACAAATAACTAGGCATTCCAAGCTAATCTTCAGTTGTGAAATACAGTGGTACCTCGGTTTTCGAACTTAATCCATTCAAACTTAAACATCTTTACTAATACAATTTTCCCATTGGTGTTTCATTATTTATTATACTTTTATAATAATAATTACTTCTATGACTACTACTACTACTACTACTACTAATAATAATAATAATAATAACAATTCAGGAGCTTCTTATACTTCTTTTATATACCCATACAAGTATTTATCAGCGGAACTACACGGACAGCATTCACATTATTACTAATGATGTTTACACTTTTTTAATAACATTAAATCTTATTGTATGCCTAATCTTAGAACAGCTGCCATTATCGCTTGTCCCATTGGTGGGAAAATATTTTGCTACAATGCTTTATCTAACCCTGTCATGAAAATGACACAAAATGTATATAATTAAATGTGTGTATATCTGTAATTTCCAGTAGGTGACAGCATACATCAAGTGAATAGACAAATTTACTTATTTCCCATGTTTTCCATGTATGATATTCAAATATGTAAACAAAATTTTTATGAATGTTGAAGAGTTACCCATCCCTCTCTTTTACAAATCAATACATATTGCCACAGGTGTTACAAGAGAGGTGTATGGGGTACCTCATTCTGGAGCACCAGACATATATTTTTATCAAATTTCCCATCACAGCATTGCATTTCTTTTCACTGTAGTGCACAGGGTGCAGAAAATAGACCTTGCATGTGAAACCAGATGCGCCATAATTTTTTAAACGAAGTTAATGTAATTATCTCGAAAGGGAAACATTTCCTGGTATCAAAATTGGCTTGTTGTCCAAAGCTGCATCATAGTAGTGCAATTACTGCATAAGGTGCGCTAAAATCTGCACAGACTTTGCAGCATATTATAGCTAATACAAACCCAGAGCAACTATGACAACAATGAAAATGGGACCCGGCCTCTCGTTGGTCATGAAATCTAGGGGTTTAACAAGGTGACTGGCATGACCTTTGCACAGGGCAAGGTCTTCAATGTTTATGTCAGCTGACCTTTGGGACAAACTTAAATCTGCCTCAATTCTTAACCAAGAAAAGGAACAATTATCACATTGTGAACTAGATCAGCAAATCGGTAAAGGATTCATTTCATCTTTAAGGTTAAACTTTCAAGGCACTGAACGAATAGTTGAGTTTTCTGGCTGGGTAACGTCTATACGTGCAAAAGACAGAAGCGGTGCCCAAAAGGAATTTTAATATTTACTTTTTTTGTGAAATGTTACAAAAGTGTAAGAGATAAATTGATCAAATGACAGACAGGGCCAAAGAGATGTTCACGTATAAAAGGAGGCAAATGGATGTAGGCAGTTTCATCTACGAATAACAAAGCTTAAAAAAAAGTCTAATATATATATTTTTTTTTTTAGAATTTCAACTCTATTCTATCTCAGCCCCATAAGTGGCAATCAGCCCAAAACCTTGATTTCACATCTGAAAGTGCATAAGGAAGTACAGTTGAATGATGGGGCTCCCGATTCCGTATCGAGGGTGGGCTGCTGGTCGACCCTATTTCAGCAGTTTTGGCACAGTGGACGTCACTGCGATGTCCCTGAACACCGGCGGGATGCTGGCTGCGGCCGACGGCTTGTTCTGGCTCAGCGTCTCCATGATCATCTGCTTCATGTCGCGACTGGCGTCCCCCCTGACGGCCAGCAGGGTCATGATGTGCTCCTCCCTTCGGCGGGATGGGCGAGAGAAGCTTGGTCACGTTTCGTTCGTTTAGCGACAGATGCGGTTAACCATGCGACGCGCGAGGCGCAGGTCGACGCCGACGGCAGCCCAGGACAAACCGCCGACGGTGTATTAAGACAAAGCTTATCCACGCCGAAAAACGTTGACTGGTTCACTTACCCACCTGATACTTGGCTTACCTTTACACTGAGGTATTTACCGCCAATCCGTTGCATTAATGGGAAGAGGTGCATGTCATTCATCAAAAAAATGTAACTACTTCATATTGATTAAAAGTAATTTAGATAGTATTCTTCCCACCATAATCACCCCGAAGCAGAAGGCTTGGGAGTGAGAGGACAATACACTGGAGGTCAAAAAAACACCCTGAGAATGTTTATGGAAATGCGAGATTGTTTAGAAATGTCAGGGAGTCCAAAATCAAGACTATTCTACCTCAATGATCTATCAAACTTCATACACGCTCTGTAAGATACTTTGGGGAAAGTGAGGTACATTCCAAAAGATAATCACAACAAAAGCAAACATCTCACCTGATATCGGGGTACTTTGACACCAAAGTGGACACCTCTAGGTAGAGTAGCGACGGGTCGGTCAGGTTGAACACCTCAGCTATGGCGGCGATGGCGTCACACAAATGGTCACTGTCGTGACTCTGAAGGAGACAGCAAGGTGTGGTTAGCACACCATTCACTCACACATGCACACCTATGGGCAATTCAGTGACTCCAATCAGCCTCAGCATGTCTTTGGACTGTGGGGGGAAACCGGAGTACCCGAAGGAAACCCCACGACGGCACAGGGAGAACATGCAAACTCCACACACATGTAACCCAGGCAGAGACTTGAACCCGGGTCCCAGAGGTGTGAGGCAACAGTGCTAACCACTGCACCACCTGACCATGGTTCTGGATTTCAAATAGTATTCACTAGCACTATTTAAAAAAAAAAAAAAAAACACACATTCTTACCATGTCTACACCCACTCCTCCTTAAGCGACCGTTCACAAATATGATGGTAAGGAATTAATTTTCTGACCAATCTGCACATTCACGACCAAATTTCCTGTGCCCGATAACACACGCCAGCGTGAGGATAACTCTGGTATGGCTGTCCAGGAACTTGATCGGAATGAGACGCCAGTGATCAGTGGTCTCCGCAGCGCGATGCAGTCGCGGTCACGCCTAGGCTACCGTGATTTTCACTTAACGACCATTTTGCTAAATTAAAACAGAACGTGGTCTCGCTAAATGAGGAGTGGCTGTATTCATAAAATGAACTGTAAGAGCTGAGGACAAGTATGAGTGGTAAATGGTGGTAAAAGAGGGACAACACATACAGAAGATAGCTTCTGGAAGAGAGCCCGGAATTGCGTAGCTTCCTTAATCATCCGTTCAGCTCCCTTCTTCCGCTCTTCGGCGTTCCTGAAGGATATACGCTTCTGCATTATAGCCTGAAGGTACTCCACGACCACCCTGCGTTGGGCGTTACGCGTCATCTCCTGAAACGCAGACGCAGAAACAAAAACCTCTCATCCGCGCTATAACGCATTTCTGTATTGTCTGTATTGCCCCTCTGAAATCCAGCATCAACCTCTGGGCTTTTTCTCCCCCCCTCTTGTTAAGCTCACCTCACTGTATGGCTTTTTGATTTTGGCAAAGTCGTTGAAGTAGTCCTCTACAGTCAGACAAATGGCATCCGCCGTATTGGAACCCGCCAACCAGTTCTTTGTCAGCAGATCGCTGAGGAGTTTCTACAAAAGGAAAACGTGGAAGCTGAAGTACGAGGGTAAAGGAATGAAGTGTGGAAAACTGCCCCTCATGCTCCCTAAACAGCACAACGTTGCATGTCTTCCTGCTAAAGCAGCCTGCCGCCAATCGCGATTCAGTTTAGGCATCTGGTTTGGAGACACGGACTGGCCTCCTGCCCTCTGCTGGCCACTTCGCTGTACCGCCTCACCTCCAAGTCCAGGAAGACTTCATCCAGCAGGAACTGACAGCTCTCTCTGGCTACCTCGTTGAGCGAATTCTCAATGGCAGCGTCATTCTGCGAGGCCTCTTTCGTTCTGGAGTATTTCATTCTGAGACTGTTTATAGAGTCTCTGGAAATTAAATACAAAAAAATTATATGTGCGTGTTGTACACAGTATCTATCACAGCTGGGTGGGCATGTCTTTTATCAGCAATCTTTTTCATTCCTTCAATTTACATCTTTATGTCTGATTACAGCTGTTACCCTTAAGCCTTGTTTCCTTGGAGCCAACTATGATCTCAGATCTATCAATAACGACCGGCTTACTTAAATGTCTGGCAGTTGTTGATGATGGCGATCATGTACTGAACGTAGCACTGGGGGACCTGTCGATCTTTCAAGTGTTCTTCCTTGTAGGCGACGGCCTCATCTCGGTATCTGAATGAGAACGTGTGACCTGTGAGGACCTCTGCAGAGGGACCAGCCTCGGGTTGGGACGACGCCAAGACGAAAGCATGGCATCGAACCCGAACGGCGAAGCTCAGAGTATATTTAGTCTGTCTGAAGATCGAAGGTGTGGAGACCAGGGCAGGGTGGGAAAGGCCGACAACGCTGGGTCCGAGAAGCAACATCCTCCCCACGCTGTTCATCTTACCTGCGCAGGAACGAGTTCATCTGCTTCAGACAAAGTCGCAGCACCTCCTCCTTAAAGGTGTCGTCAATCTGTGCTGCCACCTGCAGGTTCTGCTCAAACATCTACGCATGGAGTCAACTAATTAGCTTCTCAAAACGTTCCTCCTGCAACTTCACCTCCCTTGGCCTTGGCGAGTCGTGAGACGGCGAGCCCGGTGGGAGGTGGGAAGTACCTGGAAGACGATGGCGGGAAGTGTGGTCTGATAGTATCCGTCTTGGTCTGCCTCTGGTTCAGTGCTCTTCTGCCAGTCCTTCTTGTCTGTGTCCAGGGCTTTGCGAAGCCAGCCGGTGATGTTGGACTGAGGTACACAGACATAAGGGACAGAGCATGTTCCCTCAGCTAGTTTTTACAGGCTTGCAAATTGCATATATCACATCACCGCCAACCAATATTAACACTGGGGTGTTAAACCTAGGTCATGCTTCACTTCTCCACATGCCGTTACAGTTGTTCTAGCTGCAAGTCTCCACATGCAAACACCCGTTATAATCCACCAGACCAGCAGAGGGCAGATGTTTGGCAACAAACACAAATACAAGCAGTCTATTGAAATGGGTAAACTTTTATGAACATTTTTAAAGTTGTTACTTAGGCCTGGGTAATATGGTATATCACGGTATTTTGAAATATTGGCAACAAAATTAAATTAGCCACCCCCCACCTCACTTTGTAATTTTTATTACCAATATAAAAATGCCGGAATAGCGTTGCTTACGGTATTCTGGAACATACTGTGCAAACATTAGCAAGCCAAATATTATAGATCATTGTTTCTATGCAACTTTGTCACTTAAATTGATATTTTCTACACTTTGTAAAGTTTTTAACAACTATGATTAAAAAAAAAAAAAGCTCTAGATATATATTTTTTTTTAAAAGTAAAGGAGTTGCTTTGGCCCAGCTAATCGACGATGTTAGCTGATCATCAAATCAAATTACTTTTGTTTGCTGCCCTAGCAAAATATATCTTCTTACATGCATTATTCATGACTGTACAATCATTGCTCTTAAACTGGCCAGGAACCTTAGCAATCAATGTTCAGTAACAATCAGCAAGTATCTGTTCAGATGGACTTGTTGTTCCTTGAAAAACATCTGAGAATACAGATATAAAAAAAATACAACATAGCGGCTTTAGATTAAAAGTACGGGAAGGAAGCGCGTCCTGCGTAAAACCATCTACCGTGCTAGAAAATGGCTGGCTAGTAATGGTATAGGTGTTTAAATTTGATTTTGAAGAAATGCAGCTTTGAAGTACCTGGTAGGCAGTGCAATGTATTATATGCAAGCTGAAAATGTGCTTAGGTAAGAGGCTGCCCCCTAGAGGATTATATGGGCATTTATTGCTGGATGGGTGCCTGGCTGTGTGCTTATCGCCGGGTGAGGTATGGCTGCTTTAATGCAGGAGCTTACGCTAAGCCCGTCTGCGGGACCCTCAGGCAGCAGACGGGGGGGTAAGAATCGGAGCTCTTGGGTGCGAGACATCAAGCAACAGCTCAGGGGTTTCGGGGAGGCATGGGGATGGGGGTTCGACTCACCGTGAAGGTCTGGATGTACTTGCTTAGCAGCCGGCCGACCACATCCTGAGGCAGGAGAGGCTCCTGCATCTCCACGTCGCACTCGGAACGCAGCTCGGGGTGACCCATCATCTCGGCGCTGAAAGACGGGAGTCACGCCGGCCGAATACGGAGGTCACATTCGGGGCGATGCTACCAATCCCTGTCCCACTGGAACTCGGACTTTACTCTTGGAAAAACCCCGTTTTATTCTAGCTACACGATCTGCTGAATCTTGGACCATATGCTTGCAGGCACACGTCACATCAATCACCCCTCCTTCTCAAATTCAAATTCAAAAAAATCAAATTCAAATTTTATTTGTCACATACACAAACATACACAGTATGAAATGTAGTGAAATGCCCCCCCTCTCTGTCCGTACATCCATCCATCCATCCCTCCGTCAGTCAGTCAGTCAATCATCAGTGTGGAGAGCAGACGCCGAGTACCTTTTGTAGGTGTTAAGCACCCAGGTGAGGAGAGAGACGATCTCGTTGGACTCCAGTTCCTCGGCGGCCAGTTCCTGCGCGCAGGCCGAGACGCCGCGGTGGTAGAGGTTGAAGATGCTGCTGAAGATGTTGTAGTCCGATGGGAAGCACTGGACCATCAGGGTTTTCACCACCAGCAGGTCATCCAGCACGTTCCTCCTGGTGATCTCCAGCAGCTTCACCAGCCACATCTTGTCCGACTCGCGCGTCTCCGGCTGGGAGCCCTCGATGCGAGCGTTCACCGTGCCCTCCAGCACCTGGAAGAGGCGCGCCCTCCAGCGCTTGGGCCGGCCCGGCGGGATGAAGCCCGTCTGCTTCTGGCGGTCCAGCATGCGCCGGTCGATCTTCTCCTCCCGCTCGATGATGCGCACCACTGACACCAGCATGGTGGGGTCCCGCCGCACGGTGACCAGTCCGCGCTCCGCCAGCATCCACAGCTGCTTGGCCAGCTCCTCGGAGAGGCCCTGCACCTCGCCGAAGTAGTTGCGGATCAGGTTCATGTCGTGCGCATTCTTGCTGTCCAGCCGGAACTGCTCGTACATGAGGTCATCGCGGGAACATTCCAGGTCCATAAGTCTGCGGTGGGCCTTAAGCAGCTCAGCCTGCTCGATCATGTCACGGGTCTCCTCAACAATCTCCGGCACTGAGGGACAAGAGAGCGGACGCCGTCGGAGAGATGAAATACAGCAGGACACTTCCGAGAGGAAACTCTAGGGATGAGTTTCCCGAGCCAGTCCCCAGGGGCCCGCAGCCAGGCCACAGTTTTGCTCCCTCTCAGCTCCCAGCCCACCTGAACCAGACATTCTGAATTGTTCAGCTGTGCTTCAAGCTGGGATGGAGCAAGAATGTGAAATGTCTTTCGAGTGCTTGCGGAATGAGGCAGAACCACTATAGTGGGGCAAACTTCAGTTCTTTTACCTTATTATTTTACTTGAAGTCAACAACAACAACAACAAAATCATCACTACCCAATCAAAATCATCTCATCAGTCAGTCTGAAAGGGTCTTTAACTTGATGCCAAAATTGAGTATTACATATTTAAAAAGAGAAATATTCAAACAGTACATAAATGTCAGTAGAAATGTGAACCTGAAGAGGATAATCCACTCTTTAAATAAAAAGAGGATCCTTTTATGCTTAATTAATAAGCGTCTTGTTGACTTTTCATATAATATCTGCCAACAAAGGCAGATGGACGTCAGTCTCATTTAAAAAAAAGAGGAACACTGGAAATTTAATGCTGTTGCTTTGTAACACGTATATTTGCACACACATGTATGCATTTCTTTCAACCCAATACAGTCAGTAAATGTAAACCACTCATTTCCGTCCTCATGTACGAACAGCCATCCAACATGTTAATGGTTATCATTGACAGGCCAGTAAACAGCTCCTCAACCTACATGAAGAACTACATACATTCTGGTGAGAGTCTAGATCACGGATGGGGAACCTGGTCCATGGAGGGCCGATGCAGGTTTTCGGGATGGCCTCTCAATCAGCCAATGACAGTGGCTCCCTAGGACTGGAGTTGAAAACCAAAGCTTTATTATTGGCTGACTGAGAGGTCATCCCAAAAACCCGCACCGGCTCTCCGGGGAACAGGTTCCCCACCCCTGGTCTTGCTCTTCGCACAGTGCAGACCTGATTGAAAGCATTAGTGGAATCCAAAACTCTGCCTGGTTTTAACCCAAATGCTGGACTATATACATGAGGCCCCAGATGGATCACCTCTGGCTGGCTCGCTTAATTTAACCTGCTTCTGGACCACAAAGCACCGGAACGAGCCTTTAGCTGGGTGGTATCCATCATGTTGTGGGGGCATTTCTAACGATAACTGAAACATGAAGCAAATTACTACGTGTAAAAAGATAGCTTTACACATAGTTCATATTACTAGTATTTGGAGGTGAATCCAAATCATACTCATTTTATTACCACAAGTAATAAATGTTTTTGTGAGTTGCAACCTGCACTTGGCATTTCCGCACAAATCCTGATCTAACCTACTAACCTTTACCTCTTTTTCTGGCAAAAGCAATTCATGGGAAACTGAGGATTAGGACTTGGGGATACGTAAGGGAGTGACCCAATTTTTTTTTTTGCTCGTTTTTTACAGTATCAAAACAATGCAATAAACTGAATTAAAAAGGTTCATTTGCAATAGAGGAGGCAGGTATGGAGGATATGAAGACACACATTTAACTCTACACAGACTGTCAATCCTGTTACACCCAATTCAGGCTGCTTAAAAGACGGATTTACTCCATGCTTTCTGCTGCTTATCTCCTAGATAAAGCCGAATCTACTATACGATTAACCCCCCCCCCCCCCCCCCCACCCCCCCCCCCCCGGGGCCGACCCCCACCCCCCCAACGACACATGGGGGGGGGCGGGGGCGGGGAGGCC
>JAABNY020000032.1:13003723-13023492 GCA_015164015.2 Brevimyrus niger
AATTTGACCCCACACGGACGTTCAATCCTGTACCCCCCAATTCAGGCTGCTTAAAAAACCGATTTACCCCCTGCTTTTTGCTGCTTATCCCCTAAAAAAAGCCCAATCCACTAAACAATTAACCCCCCCCCCCCCCCCCAAAATCCTCGATGCAGGAGAGCATCCTAACGGCCACAAGATTTCATGGGTGGACGCGGATGGCCGAAAGCCCGCATTCCTACCGGAGAAGATGTTCTTGAGGTTCTCGACGGCCGAGGCCAGCTGGCTGTGCTGCACCACCACGTCCTTGACATCCTTCAGGCTGGTGATGGTGTCGATGCTCTGCCTCCAGTCTTTACTGACGTCCGCCAGAGAGCCTTGGATGTCCTTAACGTCCCCCAGGGCATTGTGGAGCTGGTAGAGGCCCGTACGCACCCCGTCCAGCTGAGACTGGATGGCTGCCTGGGGTGGGGGGCGGACAGGAAAATAAAAAGAAACAATGTGCATCTCGACAAACTAGCTGTGCGGCCTGCATCCACCTCTATTCTCCTTCCAGGATAAAGGCCTAAAAGTAAGACCACAGAAAGCACTTTCAGCCAGTCAAATGTTGGGTTGAGTCGCTGGTGTGTAAAAAGCTAAAATCTCCCGGACACACATTAGCAGCACTTCAGCAAATTCAGCAATCCGTTCCCTGTATGGCCTGGAGCCCCTGCACAGTGGCACTGGTCTAACAGAATTTTTTTTCAGATACTTCCAAGACAATAGGCAATCAATACTTTTCCATATGAGATGCTAATTGCAGGGTGAAGCTTAATTTTAAAGCTTCACGTTAATTCTCAGGATCTGACCGGAGAACAAAATATGTCCTGTTTGTTATCTGATAATCATACTCCACAGCAAAAATTGGCATTGCGTCAACAATTCAGCATACTAAGGAATGAGACAAGCAGCCCCAGATTAATATACAAAATTCCATATCTAATTTCCATTCATTTGCAATTCAGTTCATCCATATTTAGACACGTCATCCTGAATATAGCATCGCAAAGAAACCCCAACCTGAAATAAGAAGCTGAATGAATGTGACAAAAGCAGCTTTTGGGACCATATGGTTACTTTTAAAAACGTCCGACGTGGGATTTACCAGCCAACTTGCTTCATGTCAGAGTTAAACGATTCATCCTTAATAGCAAAGAAAATGCCTTAATGACTACAAATTATGTAAAAGTTCTGAGTATATAACGTTATGAGTTATGAATAAAAAGACATTGAAGAAATACTCATATGCAATCTGACAGCTGAAGTAAAAAAAAATTTTTTAACAACTTTTTTGCAGGTCCCGATAGCTCTTGAAAAGATCAGCCCTGTTTGTCAGCTATGAATACTTATAGTCTTGAATATAGAACTTTACACTCTGAAGCCATGTCCAAGCTCGATTATTCAAGACTTGACATGGAGGTTAATGACTCCCGTGGTCTGTTTTTTTATTGCGATTTAAGAGAAAAGGCAATTTGAGAGCTCTGAAAAGTGCCCTAAAGCAGTTAAAACTACAGTATGTGGCGCTCTGGCACCCTCAGGCTTCAAAGCAGCCCTGGGTACACAGGGCAGTCTTTTGTGTGGGTGCCGCTGGAGACACACAGCTGTCAGGTCACATGACCAACAGCCATGTTCCTGTTTACGGCCCAGACAGACATTCCCGTTTCAGGCAAAGCTATAAAATAGACATCCCAACAGACAGAGTGCGGTTTTGTGTGTTTACCACGGATATCTTTGGTTTGAAAAACAAAAGGGTGGAGGAGGCTACGCCAGAGCCCTTGTCACGCGAGCTGAAACTCCATCCCCCCCTGGGGCAGAGCTGAGCCGCAAAGCCTGGGATTTTCACATTAAAAACAGGACAAAAGACAGGGGCTGAGTCACACGCTTCAAACTGGTCCTAGGAAGCTGCCCTGCCAAATGGTGACTGCTCTTGCGTACTGCGACGGCCATGTGCGCATACGTTGGCTCGGTTACCTTCAGCCTAGCTTCCACAGAAGCCTTCTTGCGGGCTTCTCTTCTGCGATACTGCTCCACTTTGTCTAATTGGTCGGGCCGCTGCAGCATGCTGGCGACTCTCTGCACCGCCATGGCAACCACCTCTCTATCCGTCTCCATGGCAACCACAGACCTTCAGATCCAGACAAAAACAAAACTAGCAATTTATTAAATCACTAAGTATACAAAAGTATGCAGATTTAAATTTTGGTTATCAAAACATATACGACTGCATGTAGGTTCTGCACAGTAAATACACACAGATAACCCCACACCCACACACACACACACACACTACAAGTTATTTCTGTTTAATACATTCTGTCTATTAACATGCGAGGTACTCTCAAATTTTCTTTCTACGTTTTTTTTCTAGAAGTTCAATTAAGAAACGATTAACGTTTTTTAACTTTTAAAACATTAAGCAAAAATGCTATATTCGTTGTTTGTTATACAGAGCACTACCTACTGAAAATACTCCCGGGATCGGCATATACAGCTTTGACTGGTGTCTAACAGGTAGTGACACGTTTGCACTTCCCATTAAGTCAGAGTCTCATGCAGTCGTCACTATTCAGCAGATTGCAGTTGCTCGTTAACTGCGACTGTAACGTACTAAAAATGCGGAAATGTTCCGATCCGCCGTAACCTTGTGTGCAATCTTCGACCGGAGTTTAAGCATTAACTCCAAAGACCTGAACAGGTAAAATATCCAGTGATCATCACCATGGCTCTTTTAATCAGCCACTGACCGTGCAACCTCTACACCGTGCAGTCAACAGATCGGTACACATTTTTATAACTATTCACAACAATCGTATTTGTCAATCTGAAAATCGCCAATAATCGCTAAACTTTGTAGCTAGTAGCAGAGAACAACGCCACCTACCCAAAAAATTAAACACAAGCTGACCAAACAAACCAAAGATACCCATGAGCCTTTTTTGCTATACAGAAAAGACATACTAAACAAAACTACTATGGGGGGCATGCCTACCTGAAATCACTCACTATATTTTGATATAACCGGGTCACCTACATATTGAAATGTGCTATTCTTCCGGGAGGCGGATTTGGGCACCACCCAAAAAAGTTAAAACACATTTCCGGAACTTCCGGAAGTTGAAGCGTTTTATGCTGGGAATTGTAGTTCAGTCAAAAGAGTGTACGGAATTCCACATAATTCTTTGCGGACAAGCTACAGGCTCGCCAACGTGTTTCCAAACGCCGAGTGCCAATAAACTTATTCTGATGGCCTGACTTTGATTCATGCGATACGCCCCGCTTTTGCACGTACTGCATCTGATTAAGAAGGTGCGTCCCTGTTAAGATACTTCCCATCGATAAATCGGTTTTCAATTACCGAGGTCGTGCGATGGGACCGTCTAATGGAATTTACGCCACATTTATCACGAAAGCAGGAAACCTCCCAGAGTAGCTGCCATTCGTTTCCCCTGTTTTACAGGCCAAATGTTCATTGTACATAAGGAACAAGCCTGACCCACAAAGACTAAATATTATATGGTGGCCAGGACATATGCCATTTACCCTCTATAGGATTGTAATCGCATGTAGTATTGGCGTTTCCTTTAGCAACGTGGCCATGACGAAAAGAAGCTAACGTTAATGTTGCTATGGGGAGTTTCACAGTTTTTAAGCATGGATTATAGTTAGGGCACAAAGCAGGCAAACGTCTAGGGTGGGGTACTAGCAGAATTATTTTTAATTATTTTATTTGACTATCATTCAAAAATGAAGTAAATATTATATCAGCCCCCAATAAAGGCCCACAGGGGTGGAGCTTATGTCTTCTACTCTACAGGTAATTTAGTCTCCTGGTAGGCTAACTGTCTGTCTTTGGACTGGGAGAGGATATTGGAATAAAGTGTGACACGGGGAGGGGTGAAATTCAACCACAGACACTGCAGGTGTGAGGTAACTGTATTTGCCACTAAGCCACCATGCCACCCAGAGTTTATAAAGCTGAATCTGCTCTTATAAGGCTCTGAATTGTCTGTATACTTAAGCCCAAAAAGGTAAATTTTGTGGAACTATGGGGAAAAAAATCAGGCATTGAAGGCCTGTGATGTCTTTGTTTATCTGTGGGTCAAAATCTGCCAGTAATTGCCTTAAGGGGATTGTATGTGTTAGACTGACACAGTGCAGTCATGTCTGTCTGTGCTGGTCCTGATATGCATGTTGTCATCCGATGAATTATGAGCCACTAAACAAATTTGCTGCAGACCCCAAAGATTAGAACTCCAAATTCTGAGCCCTCTTTGTCAAGTTCTACGCCAGTCTTGCACCGTTAGGACAGGAAACAGAGTCTTAGCACTGCATAAGGATGAGAAGAGGACGAAATGCATGTAGATCTTAATTTTTTATGAACTCTAGTTAAAACCTAATTTATAACTTACTTTTTGGAGATCCTTGCTCTTAATATAAAACACGCTGCAGTTCACAGTGTTGCTGCTGCTGGTTTTAATTCTGGTGAATGAAAGACTTTGGTTAAATAATTTAGAATGATTGTTCAGAAGGCTGAACGATTTACATAATTTTACATACATTTATAAAAGTAATCATTCCGGTTTCTCCATTTCGGATCTCATAAAACCGCTGTTCATCTGCTGTACTGGTTCTGGTGTTTCACCCGTAACCAGAAATAAACTTCTTCAAGGGGTCCAGCAACCCTACCAATAGGTCCTCCTTAGTGGATCTTTTTCTGACCTAAAGGGGGCAGGGGGGGATTCCCCATGGTTAGATCATGGTGGGTCTCCCTTCTTAGATTTTGCTGACCAGGGATGACTGAAGGGATTTTTTTTTGGGGGGTGGGAGCTCATCATGGACTTTAGGTACTGTATCTAACCACACATGGCACCACTGCACTGTGCACTATGGGCAGTGTCACCTTTACCTTCTCAGACACCACATCCATCCACACAATTATCCATCCAACCATTGATCCATCTATTTTCCATGACAATGGAAATGGACAATGGACAATGCAGGGTTGCTATGATCCTGTAGTGTATCCCATGAAGCTTCGAGCTGAAGGCGAGTGAAACTGCAGATGTCAGTACCTTCTGAAATAGACTACTGAAAATAAAAAGAAGTAACATATATAATGAGTTCCATTATGATTTTTTATTGACTTATCTTGAAAAAAGAATTTAAAATATTGAGAAAAAAATGCAATACGTAGTCGCTGCCTTGCAGCTACGAAGTTAGCTGAAGAGCTTGTTAAACGTGTTTTTAAGACAGAAACAATATATCTGTCTACAGTGAATGAGCGTTAAGCTTGCATTCAGTTCTTTTAAATTAACATGTCTACTTAGACAATAAATACAAAACACAGGACGTAAACTCATCACTTTTTTTTTCCTTTACAAAAAACAATAGTAAAACAACTTAAATGACAAAAACAACATTTACAGTTCTGCATGTCAACTGGACATTATGTCTAGGTAGCAGTATGATTAACAACCAAGTCCCATAGTGCAAGTCAAAAACATGATAGCAGTAGCACACTAACTTTCATTCTGAAATGGTCACTCACAAACACCTTTACAATATACACTTAAATGATCAAATAAAAAGACATTGTGTCAAAACCTATACAGAGTGGGTTGGCCTATTAACACATTTCAGCGATGTGAAATTTTAAAACCCTCCATTACCCCAACCAGGGTAAGTGGTTAGAAGGTGAATGGATATTTGCAAATATCTGCACGTACTTCCTTGTTTAAGTCCATGTAACTTTAAACACTATGCCACAATGTTGAAAGATCTTACATACTAAAGGCAGTGGATTCAGTGAATTTCCATAAAAAACATAAATATCAAAATACATTTTAAGGCATGTTTTTATCAGAGAATTTAGCAAGAGAGATGAAGTGGAAAAAGTGTATCAGTTCATGTAAATTTACAGTCTTTCAGGAGTCTTTTTTTAGTTCTTTTGAGTTTAACAATGGCTGCAAAATATTATTCTGTATAATGGAACAAAAACATTTAATTAAACTAAAAGAAACAATAACCTTAACAGAACTGGTAAGGAACATATAATTCATGCAGAACTATTTTATATGATTCAGACTTTTATATACAAAAGAAAACAAATATACTCTCCTAGATTAAAAATATGCAGTATTCATGCTGCAGCAACACAATTGAAATCAACATCATTCATTTATAAGCCAATTTTTTTTACAATAATATTGCTACAAAAACTATAGCAGTAGCATGTATTATTTTCATGAAATAATTTGCATAATACATTATTACAGTCCTACAAATCACCAAAAAACTGGCCATGATCACATTTCTTGAATCTGAAGCCAACTTTCTTATTCCAACACTCAACCAGCTAGGTCTGCCTAAAAGTATCTATTGTTTTTTTCAGTGCCATTGTTCAATTCCTGAATGTCAACACACAGTACAACCTTTACAATTTCTTCATTGCCGGTCTTCCGAAATAATTGTCAAATAGATGACTTCACCAAAAGAACAATCAAATATAAACAGTTTGGAAGCTATAAATAAATCATTTTACTTATTTCAATTCAAGGCAAAACACATGATTTTGGACTGCATATTTAAAAAACTAAAAAATTAGTGTGAAAATACTTTTTTCACACTAATTTTTTCAAAAATACCCCCCCCCCAATATGGCTCATGTCTTATAAATTGTAGTTTTGGAAACATGTAAAAAATGAAGTTATTACTTCACAGGATTTTTCTACAGATCTGGAACCATTGTGCTCAAAGTAACAATGTTTATTTTTTTGCCTGACCTTCATGGTTGAGGTTAAAGAAAAAAAAAACTATTGCTTTGTTTCGCTATTTACAATTCATATATATTTTTTATTTTTCAGACGTAAAAATAACAGTCTGACATATTTTCCTTTGTACAGTAAACACTCAAATATGGTCAATTAATTTGAACACAAACACAAACATCACATAAATCGAAAAATATGTTTTGTTATTTCCTCCAAAAGTGCTTATACTAAAAACAATATTATTTTTTCATATAGATTTGTCTAACAATCTTCAATGAGTGAATTGATAACTCTTCAGTGACAATGATATGACCAGGGGTGTTGCAAGAGATTATGGGCTCCAAGAAGCCATATCATATTAGGCTCCCCAGTCCAGAGCAATTTAATTATTTTCCAAATTTTCTAGGCCCCCTGTCACTCAGGGGCCCTTGGAGTCACCCTAACTTCCCCTCACCTTACAGTGCCCCTGGCCATGACATACTCTTAAACTTAAGAGGTTCCCTTGATCACGTAACCAGCACTCTCTCCTGTGTCATTTGTTACTGTGAGGACTTTTAGCTCTCAGGCTTATTGCATATATATATATGGGTTTGATTTGTGCGCTGCAGTCATGACGCAGTTGGACATGATGTTCCTGTGTACGGCGACATGGCCGAGGTCATGGCCGCCGTCAGACCAGGGCGGCGAGTCCATAGGTTCACGTTTGATGGAGTGGAGCAGACCATGGCCCTTGAAGTCATAGCCGAACTTGTAGTCCTGATTTGCATAGCCCTTGTGATCAAGGGAATCGGCTCCTCCGGCGAACATGTGACTTTCCATACAGTTTGCGCTCTGGTTGCTGCACAGGGGGTCGGTGTGGGACAGGCGCTGCTGGCAGAATTGTGTCAGCTCTTTGTTCAGGACACATTTGAGTGGCCGGTTCTCCTGCACGCATGCGTTCTGGTAGTGCCCGTTGAAGGTGGGCCCGGCACCAACCTTGCCCTTTTGGCAGGGCGAGTACTGCTCAAAGTAGTCCACCTCCGTCTTGAGCTGAAGGCTGTCGTAGGTCGCGGCGTAGCGCCTGTCCGCGTGCTCTTTGCACGGCCACGAGCGGCCGTGTGAAAACCCGTACACATCGCAGCCGTTCTCAGAGTCGGAGTCCTGCTCCACCTTGATGGGCATCTCCAGAAGGACCCGACCACCGTAGCCTTCCTCGGCAGCCAGGTACCCGTTCTCGCTCTTGATGCCCTCCGCGCAGTAGCTCTCCATCTCGCCATTCAGAGAACCGTCGCCGTACGGCTTGGACAGGTAGTCGTTTCGGTTGCCATGGCAACCGGAGGACGTTCTGTAGACCCCGGGCCTCCCGTACTGGCCGAGCCTCCCTAGCCGACCCGGGGGGAAGGCCCCGCCTTGGCCCACCCGCACCGCCCACGCACTGTGCTCCAGACCCGGGCCCCTCTGGCCAGCCGCGGGGGACTTGCAAAAGTTCAGGGGCTCCTCTTGGGCAAAGTAGGCCTCGCTCTTGTGCTTGGCATCCTTGGCGAGTGCCATCCAGGGCGTCGTGTGGTGACGTGACCCCCCAGCCGGGTTCCCGGAGCAGCTCAGCAGCAGAACATCACCTCCATGGCTCATTGTGCCCCCACTGGAAGTCTTTCGCAAGTGCTCCTCTCTCTCACTGCAGGAGACAGTCAAGGAAGAAAGGTCAGATTCCCCTTACTCATGAGGATCCCACCAGCAGGGGGCGCCCACCACATGGCTACATATCATTGAAAGCCAAACGGGACTGGTGTCACACGATTCAACACTTCATCAAGCTGATTTCATAAACTATCATTTAAAATGAGACGGCAGATCATTTTGATCTCTATTTCCCAATATCTAGGCATCGTGTTAAAGCTTTTCGTAAGTGCAACAAGAAAATAAGTGTTGCCAAATTCTCATCTAATCACATTCATTTCTTAATTATCTGTAAATTCTTTGGAGAAACACTTGATAAGTTCCTCAGTTGCCCCTGGCTGCTTGGTCACTGACTAAAGGGTGAGTTGATTAACTCCGACCTGCTGTTCAGATGTCTTGGAACAGAAATTCAAGAGAAATGTGGCTTTGATTCCAAGAAATTACTTCAGCTTTTGTATGACATGCCTGAAGTCCAGCATGTACTTTCTGACTTATGCTGTTTACACCCTTAGCATTTCATCCATTCAGACACATTAAAAACTCAAAATAGACTTTTATCAATTCTCCCCAAAAGAACTGCAAACGTAAGTGTTAAACCACTGACGTTTATGTGAAATCCGCTGTCTGTTACCTGCTTCAGATATTGCAGCTCTCAACTATGTACAGTTGACTTTGACTTGAAATATTTCTTAAATATTCCCTACTAACTCCTCTTCTTAATATAATGTGACTAAATAAGAAGTGTCCTTGCCTTTTCAAGTCATGAAAGTCTTGTAAAGTTATATCCCACTGCAAAGCAGCATGGAAAACAAAAATAAGTCTGGACATCTGCTTGACGTAAAAGGCCATTTTTTTGACCCATCAGCAGAAAAAAAAAGCGCTTTTCCATTTTTCTCCAAAATGGTCTGGAAAGAATGCACGCTCCACAGAACTCTGGTCACAACGACATATTCTGGGCGGAAGTTTCCTGCTTGCCCCATGCCGGTCATCTCTTACTATGCCATGAGAAGTCCCTCTCTCTGCTTTATCCCTTGACGCCAGGCGGGACGAGTGGACCGGCGTCCCAGAATCTCTGTTCTAGCCCCCTTCAGCTTGAATGAGGCGACACTGAGCCTGTGAATTACTTTAACATGCTTTCTCACAGTTTATCAAGCTGTTCGGACACTGTTGCCCAGGGCAACTTGCCGGTGCTCCCTATACCTGCTGATGATCCATCAAGCTACGAGTTTCTGTTTTCGAGACATTGAGCCTTTCTGCCAGGTTTCCAGAGAAAGAGAAGAAGCGTTTCCCTCCGTGTTCACATCTGCAATTAATATGCGAGGGCTCCTCTTTAAAACTTCAGGCTCTTCAAAACCTGGTCCCGGGTTTGGTCATGTTCTCCAACTCTCTCTTTATAATATCTCTTCCCTACACTCAGAACCGCTGAGAAAATTCCCTGCTGTACCTTAAAACATTTTTATTTACAATATGTTGGATCATAAAAGTGTAAAAGATGACCTGGAACAGAATAAAAGACTGAAAAGAAAAGCTTATTCTGCAAGAACATATAATAGTCTGAAATTTTACATGAGCAAAATAAATCATTACTGTACTTTCCTGTTCAGTCATCAAAACAAACTCAGTGTCTGTTTTATTTGGCCATCAAGCTTTATCTGACTGTGAAGCATCTGAGTCACCTGACTGACCTGGAGCCAACGCGATTGTAGTGGTAGATATATTAGCCTTGGTCATGTGACAAGCTGGCAATAACCAATGGCACGCAAGGAGACAGGATGTGAAACAGGGTTCCTTTAAATAATAAAGCAATAGCAATCCCAGAATTTCTAACATCAATGTCCAATGATACTTTACGTATTGTCCATAAATATGAAATAGACCATAACAAGTTGTCTGGCAACTAAGGAGAGAGTTTGATCTGGGGGAGGGGGGCAACATCCAAATTATTTTTTTTTTGTTTTTTTTCTAATAGTATTGCCACAAAAATTTTTTAAATACAATAATTTAATTCAATCATTTAAATACAAAGGTCTATTTATTTGGTGAGATGAATGAATCTCAATTTAATATTGAAGGGTAATGCACACCTGTCCACAGGTTGAGTTTAAATGTTTACTGGAAATTATAGAAACTGTAATTGTCTTTTCTATTGGTAATATGTTCTTGTTTAGTTTTCTTTTAGCCGGATGAGGATGCAGACAAATGTGCTTTGAAGCAAATCATGAGTATTTATCCTAACACATCTTCTGATTTGTCTGGGCTGTCAGTTTCAGTCACTTATGGGTCAGTTGCTTTTCTTTCTCACCCCATGCAAGGTGCTGAGGTTTCTGGGGAACGGGGTTGTCAGAATTACATGCAGAAACATGAAAATGCTTCCTGCTGTGAACTCCGGCGCTGCCTTCGGGGTCATAAAGAGGAGAGAATTAACCGAGGGATTCGCCGACTACTCAGTTAACATCAAACCGTCAATAAACCGCAGTCTTCTGTCCTGCCAGCCATGAATCTGTTCTCCTCGTTGCCACGTAATCCCTCAGAAATCTCCTTCAGAGCATCGAAACAGTACAATTGTACAACGCTACTGTTACTGCAGAGACCTGCTCCAAAAAATGTTCCCTTACATACTAAAGTAACACAAGTTCTTTTTTTTTATTCTTTTCATCTCACTTTTTAAAAGGACTTTTATTGTCTTAAAATCATGAACTCTAATTTCAGCAATGGTAAAAAAAAAAAAAAAACCCAGAAGATGGGAAGTTCTGCACAGTGACCTCCATCCTGGAGCCTGGCGTGAAGTTCTGCAGACACCAGAGGGAGTCATGGTGCTCCGTGTCTTTCTTGTTCTCCTTGAACTCCAGCCCTACCCCCGCCCCCCCCCAACCCTAACGATGGTAGTTTCACCCACTAACGCCTGAAACCCATGAACCCAAGAAAAGGATATGGAAACCCCAATTGCGTTCAAAAGGTCTTTTATATCTAATTTATATGCAGAATAATGAAGGGGAAAAAAAGAGGCGGGCGGAAGCAGAGACTGGATATAGGCACGTGGAAGAGGCATCGCCGGTGTGGGGCATGGCAGGGCCCTGCTGGCTGACTGACCGACCGCGCGCGGCCTGCTGTGGGAATCTCCGCCAGGAAGGCGCCTGGTTCCCTGGCTGAACCCTCCATGTGAACACCACGCACAGAGGATTTAATCAGAGCTACAGGTCCATGCCAATCCTGGCTGGGACGTCTCTTACGTTCTTGCAGCCTCTCAAGCTCTGCTTTTTTACAGTTACTCTTACAGTTATACTGCAAAAATGTGAGCTTCAAGGTAAAATAGAGGTTATAAAACTCTTCATACATGTACATTTAACAGTTTTATTTTTTTTCTGTGCTGAAACAGAAGAGCTATGCTGTGATTCAATGTTACTGCGCTGTCATAAAAAAGGGTACAGGCCCGGTACAATATTGTTCCCCAAGGTACAAACAACATTAATGTACCCCCAATGGTACAAAAATGTTCCTCAGAATCAATTTCTGTACCTTAGAATAAAAGGTACATTTACCTACAACTATTGTTTAACTGGCAGAGCATTGAGGGTACAATCCCAGTGACAAGTAATTGTACCCTCAATGGTACAAATTGGTACTTTTTTCTGATAGTGTGTGGTTTCTTTAATAAAAAAAAAAATCAGTATTTTTTTTGTAATTAAACAGTGTTCACCCACTGTCCAGAAAGGCCACTATCTCAGGGGACTGCAACCTTAATTACAGTGAGAGCTACTTCCCAAAGAAAATGGTCTGGGGAGCTATGTGTTTGACACAAAACAAAAAAGTAAGGAAAATAGTTCAAATAATTTGTCATCTTTCCTAATGTTATGGGATCTACTGGCTTCCTGTGAGATACTAGTCGCTTGTGAGCAAAGTGGTATTGACCACTACTCTAGCTAACCCATTCTTTGTCAAAGATTTATGTTATCAATGAATTAATAAATCCATGAGATAACAATCTTCATTATGCTCCGTCTTGACTGAACGAGTACCCATCGTCCCGTGACAGGGGGCGGAGCCTTACTTGTGATCCAGAGCGGTGAGGAGGCCGCCCCTCTGCTTCCCCCTCATGGCCACGCTCTTCATCTTCATCTCGGTGATGCTGGGCAGCAGCAGCGGTATGGCGACGCAGAAGAGCGCCAGCTGCGGGGGCAGCGGCGACCCCGACGGCGTCTTCTTCTTCTGTCCGTGCAGGAACTTGAGGCGGCCCTGAAACTGCATGGTCTGAGGAGAGGGATGGAGGTGGAGAGGCAGTGCAGGCTGAGCACTCTGACTCTGAGTCACAGTGAGCATGACAAGTCACAGCTAAATCACATCTTTGGGGTTGAGTAAACAAGTCAGGGTTTCCAATAATTGCAGACGGTGATTAATTAGCGTTATTTATGCACTATTCATTAAATAACTTGAATTAAAAACTTCAAACAGCCAATCTTGCTTTTATAACAAATTAATTTATGTCAATTAATTTAATTTAAGTAATATTCTCTTGAAATTACCATATATATATAGCATTGCCGGACTCTCCCACTAATACAGTATGCAAAAATAAACATAATACCATAACTTATACCATAAATGCACTATGCCAGGGGTCTCCAACCTTATTTACAGTGAGAGCTATACAAAGAAAATAGTTCTGAAAGCAACGTGTTTGATCCAAGTTTGCATTTAATAAATTCAATAAATACACTTTTGGAACTTGTGGTAATCGGTGATACTTGGGGTAATCGATGAATTATTGGTATAAATTCATTAACTGTGTAGCTATAAAAGCACTCTCTCAGCATGTGTGACACTGCAAAGGGACCTTATCTGACAGCGGCCGAGTTTTGTAAAGGGTGTTAATTGCGAAAAGAGCAGTGGTCACTGTGACACACGAGGCAGGTTATCGCCAGAATCATGGTTTTGAAAGCTTTCCACGACAGGTCATAACTGCAGCAGCCGTAATGAGAAATCACTCTTCACTTCCCCTTAAAAAAAAAAAAAAGAGGTGACCCCCGTGCGATTAGTGGCTTTTGGTTTCTCTGAGAGAGCAGGGCCTCACATCCCGAACCCCATGAGACAATTATGGAATGCACAACCTGTCCGCCCGCCGGCCAAACGGGACGAAAAACGGCCAGCAACCCTTTTTGACCTCTCGGGAAGTAAGCGTTCCAAGCCGACCGTTTTCCATACCGACACCGAGTGACGTGCCCTCTGTGTTTCCGACGAAGCGTCCAAACCACTTTGGTCAAACGTTTAGGAGGTGGTAACATGCTGTAAATGTGTCTTTCTCCAAATATCCAACCAATGGCATTTCCGGGCTGAGGGGAGGGCTCTATTTATAGACATTTTTGAAAATCTCCACTGAAATTTTACTTCGAATTGGTTACGTTGTACCAAACATTTGAATGCAATGACCATTAACCAAGATTATATGACAGCTATGATCTTTATGGTGACCTTCCATATGACCATGAGAAATTAGTAAATTACTCCTCGACTCATTTTTAAATCCATTTCAAATAATGTTTGTTTTATAAACCAAAAATTTGTTAATTTGTTAAGACAATGATGATGGTGTTTGAGTGAGGATTACTGGAAAGATATTCAGGTAAGAAGAATGGAAATCTTTGGAGGCCCCCCTTGGTTCGGGGTTCAAAACCCTCCCCCACTGTGTGTGGAGTTAGTACATTGTGTCACATGGCCCTGGGCCCTGGGCCCCGGGCTATTTCAGTTGTCACAGCCCCCCCCCCCCCCTATCTTTTGGGGGGGGGGGGTTTGGCGACAGTAAAAGTTGTTGCCTGGGAGGTGGGGCAGGGGGTGTAAAATTTTTACAAATAAACCTGGTCGAGACCCCTTTTAAAGGAGGCCGAGCAGAGGTGGAGAAGCTGTCCCATGGAGGACCGGTGTGGGTGCAGGTTTTTGGGATGACCTCCCAATCAGCCAATAATAAAGCAGTGGCTTCTGGGGACCCTCTGTTATTGGCTGATTGAGAGGTCATCTCAAAAACCCGCACCCACACCAGCTCCCCATGAGGTCCCCACCTCTGGCCTAGAGGGCAAGTGGGCCCTGTGATGGGCCTGCTCCCCACCTGGGGTGTGTCCTACTCTGCCTGAGACAGGCCTCAGCTGTCCATCTGGTGACCCTGGCCAGCATAATCATGTTGTGCGACAAGGGGTGCGTGCCGACGGCCGCTCACCAGGAACCCGGACGTACTGTCCAGCAGGCAGCGGACGCGGGAGACGAAGCAGCGGTTCAGGAAGGAGGAGAATTCCCCCGGGATGTCGCCCGACTCGTCACAGCAGAAGAGGCTGCTCACCGCAAAGTCCTCACCTGAGAAACGAGCGTCAGAACGTTTTCCTCAGGTGTTGCCGTACCGAAGCCATTCTGCATTACTCTCGGTCTCCGTGTGCGAGATTACCTCAGACATGTGTAATTGTTTGGCGAGGGTAAACAAGGTCGCTCCCACTGAATGCATCATTCAAACGATATTTAATCTGCAAAATGTTTCATGACAAACACTGCTGCAAAAATAAAACACGTATCGCCTTAGCAACACTTTCTCTGAACTAATTAGACAAACTGGTGATGTAACAAAGCAATGTTTTTTAACATGCATAATTACGGAAGCGGTCATATCCTGGGTTGCTTTCCCCTCGCTTGGTCCCATTCCCCTGCACCTCCCTGCTGCTGGTAATCATGCACCTACCGCTTCCTGCCACTAGGGGGTGATCTGGAGCTGGAAGCTGCTGGCTGGGGTTCATGGCCCAGTGGAGCTGTCTTCTGAACTCCTGCCGGTCGTCCACATGGATGTAGTCGAAGACGTTCTGGTGCATCACATCAGTCTGTGCACAACAGTGGGGGGGGGGGGGGAAATGTCAGGACTGGAGCCAATATACTCCCTCTCCCCGGATTAACAGTTCCCGCTGGTATGTTTGCAAACAGGCCAGGTGGCCATGCTTAATCCATACAGGACTTGACTCGGACTAGCCTTGACCCAGATCCCTGACCCAGATAATCTCGACTAACTTGGCTTAGAACTTCACGCTGAAGGTGAATACAGGATACACCTCAGTGTTTTGAGTCTGGACCACCTACCGCCCAGTACTCAGCTATTTCCCCACAATCCAAGGTCTGTGAAGGGGGAGTGGATCGCGCGGTCCGGACATTGTGTTTCTGTCCGGATGCGCCATTTGAGTTCCCATGGCTTACGAGTTATTATTTAATATACGTTATTTACGCACGTTTAAATTCATGAATGTTTAGTTATAACCAGCGGTGTTCATTTTGAACTAGTCGACGGTCTTAAAATCACACCAGGACACAAAAACCACAGAAACTCAAACTTAGAACGGTAATAATATTCTTGGTGGTAAAATTAAAAATATATAAAAAAAGAAAGAAAAAACAAAGCCTTGCGTGACACTAGCTGGCAAGGAGCACCGCAGCCCAGCCTTGATGAAAAAAAAAATCCCGCAAGTGGACTCGCATTTGTAATTCCCCTTTCTTTCCAGCAATAGCTTTTGCTTTCTGTCATGAATGACAGATCCCTTTCTGAAATATTCAGCCCCGCTTTAATTTCCACGTCTGCGGCACGCGAAGCAGTCTGAGCGAGCGCCTCGCAGAAGCATTACCCCCGGCCGAACGCACCCGGAAAAGGCGCCGCGAAACCCGTCAGCGGACGGATCGGGTGGCAATGGTGTGAGATCCCCTTGTAAAGAAACAGACACACACACACACACACAGCAGTGTTTTTCCTGGACTAGGAATCCTGTTCTTTAAAGCATAATTACAAAGTAACAGATCAGATCAAAGCGAGGCACTGCTAGCGCGCAATTTCTCCTCTTTATTGTGGTAGAAATCCTCTAAAATTATACATGTTTTGCTGTCTCCTGTGATGCGGGGTAGTCTTGTGTCTTTGTGCAATCTAATTTATCCTCTTTGCTTGTCAGAAAAATTCTCACAGAGGGCCTCAAAAAATGTTTATAATGTATACCAAGGTTTAAAATATTTATGTAAGTCTCAAGAACATGGTCTCGGGGTCTGATACCAGGAGTCAATTCTACTATTTTGTACTTACAGAGTCAGATTTCCCCCAAGGACATTATTTGCTACTAGCATTGCATTACTGACTTTGGACGGCGTTCAGTGATGGGTGGCCACTTCAGTGATGGGGACTCAAGTTACTAACTTCAGACTAATTGTGAGCAAAGCTTAAAGGTGGGAAGAGAGTACCATGCATCAGCAGAAGGGGTCCTAGGGCTTGAGACTTTAGCTGGTTATAACACCTGCCTGAGTCTGTCTGGAGGTCCTCTGGCATAAGGAGCACAGGGATGACACATAAATAGCTGGCTTTAACATGGAATAATTATAATGATGAATGTAATGATGTCAGGCGTGTTACTCCAAGGTCACTTTGCACCATTCATTTCAGAAGGCAGTGTTTAAGATCCTGTGTAAGCATGTCCACCCCATAATTCAGCATTCCATTACTGCTGGGATGAGTGCATTCCCAGATGGCAACACGCTGCAGTGTATGGGACAGTCACTGGACACTTGGCATTGCTGTGGGGGGTGCGGGGTGGGGGGAGGGTGCCCATAGTGCTGGGTGCAGGCAGTCTAGAGAGCCACCTGTTTCTCCTGTGGGACCAGAAAGGGGCAAGAGCCAACCTGTGGGGCATATCCAGCCCACAGAGGGGCTATTTTTACTGGCATATGCACAAGTTTTACATTTGCTGAGAAAAACAGATCACAATTAACCAGTTGAGTAACAAATCACATGGGTGTGTTGGATGATTGCTGCAAATGCTGGGGTGATACTAGATACTGGAAAGGTTTAAAAATGGTTAACGCTTCGATAGACATAATATCACACTTTTGTACCAATATGAAAATCATTTAAATATCATTCTCTTAGACTGCCTAAGACTTTTGCACAGTGCTGTACAAGTGATATTTCTATACTGGCAGACGAAAATGAGCCTCTCCAAAACAATGAATAATAACTCAGTCAGAATGTAGCAAATGTACTAGAAAAGATTTTGCATATTAAGTGGGAGGGGAGTTTGCTAGAAGTGCAAATAAAAATATTAAAAACTTAATAGTTAAGTATGGGGGGTGGACTCCTTGAGATGTTTTCTGTTTTTTTTCCCATGGCCATCAAATCCACAGGCTTGAGAAAGACATTACTTCCCGTGAAATGTAACCGCTACCAGCAGGCAGTGTAGTTGAGGACCACACGGAGAGTAAGGGAAATACACAAGGTTGCACACATGTTGGACAATAGTTGGTGAAAGTGAGATCTGCACTGTTACACTGGCCAGACATGAAGCACCTGCCTTGACCAGAAGCTGTAATATTCAGGACTTTGTTTACAGGACGCAAGACGATTTAAGTTGGCAAGGTGAGCCCAGGTGGTACGGCCAGTAATGAACGGGGTGGGTCCAGATTAACTGGGTTGTTCACGGTGCTTTTGGCTCAGCCTGTCATCGCTGAAATGTATCTGCTCCCCCCTCGGGGTGCCCCCCCCCTTTCCTTAAACGGGGCTCGGGTGTCTGCCAGGGCCGGGGGAGGCTGAGTGGGGGGGAGGGGAATAGCTCCCTGCGGCAGTAGGCCACTGTTCCAGAAGATCTTTCCTATTGCCGGGACCTTTCCGGTCACACCGCGCAACCTGTGTCAATACAGAGCCGTGCCATTGGATGTCTCTTTGCTCAATGTTTAATTCTGTGGTCAATGGTGGTGGTGGTGGGGGGGCTCTACATTCAGGACTTGGAAGTGAAAGCTGAGCGATGAATGGAATGGGAGGGGTGCTGATGCATTTGAATTTTGGTGTAGGCGATGACTTAAGAATACTGTGGACGAGGACAAAAAGTTAGGATGATTCTAAGGGCCCTAAATTTGAGAATTAATTGGTTTGGTCTGGGTTGGGGGCCATGTTGTGTTTTTATGGGGCCTAAAATCTCACCTTCAAAACAAGCATTAACCATCCTTTGTAGCACAAATGACCAGACTGAGGCATCTTATATTGGGCATATGAGTTCATGGATGTAATGCTTGGAAAGAAGCAAAGGCAGTCCATTCAATCATCACAACAATGAACGTGGAGCCTGAAGACCCAAATAACAGACATGGCTTTCTGGAGTAAGGCAGTCAATATGATTGATAAGTGTTAACATTGTATTGATGGCACCTAATTGACTGTTATGCCCATTTTAAGGGTTACACTAGTAGAGTACCTCTGCTTTCTGATTTCAAGTCAAACATTTTGGTCATAGTGCTTTCGATGACGCCATAGACCAGTGTTTCCCAATCTGGTTCTCAGGCACTTGCGACTCAAAAATATGGATTGTCTGTGGGTCCCCAAGAACTAGGTTGGGAAACACCGATACAGATAGCATTGCCGACTTAATGTAGAAGCTTGGGATGGATGGATCCCCGAAGGCTTCTGCTAATCATTCTGAGCCGCAGTCTTAAAAGTTTCATAAATACACAGCAGAGAAGAAATTCAAGAGCTCAAGCAGATAGTCAACCAGCGTAAGCTGTATCTCTAAGGCAACGGAGCCGCCTATTCCTGCACTGAAGTTTCCACATCTGTCGGCTGGTTCAGGGAGCCTTCTTTGACGGCATGATGGGAGAAATCCTACCTGATGGAAACCCAAGTAGTCAACGATGGTGGAGGAGGCATAGAAGACCATGCCCTCTGTGCTCACCACCAGTGCGAAGCCGGTCAGGGACTAGAAGAAAAGGAAAAAAAAACATAGTTCACTTCAGAAGAAAGCACGTCCCGAATTTTACAATTGGCCAGTGGCACAGAAGGGGCATGGATACCCTAGGAGATTCAAGGGGTCTATAACAGGGCCCCTTCAATAAATAAAATGAAACATAAAATTGAGCAGGGGAGGGGGGTTTTGTCAGAGGGCCCAGAATTTCTGTCTATGCCTCTGGCTGTACATGTACCAGAAATCTCATCAGGTTTGTTTGGTGTTGTGCACAAAGAACTTACAGCGCGCGTACGGCACGAGTTACAAGTACGTGGAATAACGATTGTATTTTAAAATTACATACGTTTAAAAAGTCAGCATTAGCCAACCTCAGAAATCAGTCGGTATATAAAGCAAGACTTTCCTTCATTCCGGGAGCCTCCGGACGTGTGGAAATACGTAGAGTATACGTTACATTGTATGTTCACCTGTAGTGGTACCGGCAGCCACAGATAAATTGAAATCATACAGCGTCTCTGCGTCTGAGGCCCAGGGAAGTGGGGGGGAGGGAGGGGGGGGGGCAGTCGGTTCCACAAAGCTGGGGTTTATTAACTTTCCA
>JAABNY020000032.1:13036711-13055650 GCA_015164015.2 Brevimyrus niger
TGTTCAGTCATTGTTTCAATGGGGGGGGGGGGGGGGAAGGGGGGTGGGAGGGGGGTTTTGGCCCGACATTTGGTAAGAAGAATGGACCTCTATTAACTGATTTCCTCAGGGATTATGTGACGCAGAAAAGGGTTAGCATGAATCAGCACAAATATGCTTCTTGGCAATTTGTTTCATATGATTAAAAGTGTAAATACAAGTACAACATGCAGCCAAGATATGGGTTGCCTCTTGTAAAAAGCCAAAGTTCTCAAAATTGATAATGCAAATAAAGATTCTTATTTGCATTGATAAGACACAGCACTATTTGGTTCCTCTGCATGTTATTTGTGACCTTGGTGCATTACTCTGAAAATTGGAGTTCTGGCATGTTCTCTGCCGGTTTGGTGTATGATCCCTCAAACACACGCACCAGAATATTCTGGCAGGAAGAATGACATGGCGTGGTGTGAACAGACCCAGAGAGAGCATTATGCTTCCCAGCAGTAATTATCACTGCCACAGCACCACGGTTCTTATGGTATCCGCAACAAATGAACTGGTCTTGGTGGCTTGCTGGAAGCTGCTCCCTGTGGCTTTCAGCCACGAAATTTGCCTCTGGGAGACACGCGGCCGTGGACCGTACCCCGTGCTGCCCAGGTGACCCAGGTTAGGGTTAAAAAAAATAAATAAACCTCAGAAAAAAACTGAAACGTTTTGGATTTTGACCCAATAATGCTCATACAAAAGACTACATGATCAAAAATAAAATTAAAAATACATGAATCAAAATTATCAACATGAAATTCCATCCATCCGTTCATACCCGCTTATTCCTATGCAGGATGCAGGGGTCTTGGAAATAACAGGCACAAGAGAGGGAATAATCCAGGGTGGGGCGCCAACCCATCACAGCCATGTGAAATTAGGTCGCTTTTCCCGTCTTAAATAAACACCCTAGCCTTCTTTCCACCTGAAGGGATAGCCATTCATAAAACAAACAGCTATGTTGCTGGGTCTCCACCTGCACCATGATAATATAGTATGGATGAACAGCACATAGCTTCACCATGGACTGTCTTCACTGTCTACAATACTGGCTCTCCCCATGTCAATCTAATATGAAAAAGAGAAGCGGCACAAACTGTCATTGCTGCCACTTACTATATATAAATCTGTATACTATTTTTTCATCAGTTACTGATGAGTTCTGGAAAGATCCAAAGTCATTTCGAATTACACCTAACAAAAGCAAAGCATTTTTATTACCTCTATTAAATTTCAGTTTCAAAAAAGGCTGAATTGCAAAACATCACTATAAGAACATACAGGTCATCCTGGTATACAACATGCAGGTTGGAAAATATAACTTTTCGTGTTTATTTATGTAAATACAGGTAGCAGACAAAAATGTGCACACCTCGGAATATGATGGAAAGTTAGGATGCACCACACAGAAGAGGCTTGATCATTAAGCAACTTTTTAAATTTGTTATTACGTATCAAATTAATTTGTTGCATGGCCTAGCTAGCTAAAGGTCAGATTAGTTATGTATACCCAAATATGTATAGTTAAATTCTCTGGGGATCTAGGAGGAAATAGATTTTTTATTTACTTGTATAGTATAGTATAGTATAGTATAGTATAGTATAGTATAGTATAGTATAGTATAGTATAGTATGAGAGATATGAGGGAAAAAGGGCCTCTAGAGGACAAAAATATTCTCGGGAGGATATATAGGAACCACAGAGGCTTTGAAATTGAGTTTGCAGGAGTGTGTTAACTGGGACCCACAGTAACTGGCATGGAAGCGCACATTCATTTTAAAAGTCAAGGAAAACATATGAAACATACAAGTCTTTGCATGTGGCTCATCGGGCTCTGTGCCCGTGATCGGAAGGTTGCTAGTTTGAACCTGGATTTGCAAATAAAGGGTACACATCTGTAGGTCCATGGGCAACACTGCAGGTGGCTGCCCTTCACTACCAAGCTTACTCTTACCTATGTGTGTGTGATCAAGGGCAGGATGTGGTAGGAAAAAAGAAAGGATCAGTAAAGTGTCATTTGTATTATTATTAATGATATACTGGTAACAGACTGGCACATCATATTTGGGCTGTAGAAGGCTATCTGTGAGTCCAATAGAACAGAGACTACAGCAAGTAGATTACTGTGCAGTGAAGAAGCAGAATACTGACAGATGAATCATTCCTTGATTTTTGGTCTCGGCACAAAGACTAACACATACAATCACGAAATTTCTGTACAGCCATGATTCCGCCAATGCAAAACATTTTTATCATGTGATTTGGGTGTTTCTGTGTCCTCAGAAGGCAACGTCCATGTTGGTCAGCTCTCAGGAACACCGAGTGATTATCTTCACTCTATGCCACAACATTTCTTTCCTGCCCTGGGGGGGCGCATTTCAGGACCCGAATGCCCCCATCTACGGAGTGTGTGTGTGGTCGCCTAATGGTTTGATGAGCATAACACTGATGTTACCCATATGCCCTGATCTGCTCAGTCACTGGATCTGAACTCAATCAAGAAATTATGGGATATTCTGCAAGGAGGCCTGAGGCATTTTCCATCTCTATCAACCGACTCTGAGTCGATTGACTTTGTCATGGAAGAATGACGCTCCATCCCTCCTGTCGAATTCTAGACTCTGATAGAATAGACCACCATAAAAAACATTCCCTAAGGAATAGAATAATCAAGCCTGTTTTGCATACCATTTCTTTGGTAACAGTAGTTAATGTTTCTGATTTCATAACCAGCTATTTGTGACATGCTAACATCTTGGACTGCTCACACAAGCTTTATGAACGCATTATAATGTGTTATGAATGTTTTTATAGATTCATATAGACATAGCATTGATTGAAAGGGTTACCACACAAATTGTCTAAATTCACTCAGTCCACAGTATGCTTCCAAGACAATTTGGTGGATTTTGTGAGGACTGAGTGAGTTTTGGTTCCAGATACTGTAACATATGACGAGGAAGCTTGACTTCAGGTCACGCGAAAAACAACAAAAAAGGGCCTGAGTGAGGTTTGGAAATTTGCCCGTGATATATGAGTTGGTGCTGGAATCCTGACCCACAACCCCAGAGCCGAGAGCTCTACCTACTAAGTCACTCTGTTCAAATAGATCTGAAATAAACAATTTAAGCATGACAAGCAATGTGATAATCTGAGCCCCATATCTCACTCTATACATCCTCCATACCACGCCGCTGCAGTGGAAGTGTGATTCATGATATGGCCAGAAGTAGCACTCTCAAATGACTTCCGTATGCTTTCTAAGTGCAGAACGTAGGACATTTCGCAAGGATTAGCAGTTTAAAAATGCATGTTGTGTCACTTTGGACTGCTCACACCAGCTTGTTCTTCCTTCCTTTAGGTTGTGCTCCTAGGACCGGGCACCTCCATTCTCCAGTTGCAGGAATCCAATGTCTAATAACTCGATCAGCAGAAACGAAGCCAAATTTGTAGTGCGTGGGAAGATACACTCAAACTCCTCGATGGTTCTCATAATGATGATGTCATTGGCTGAGAACGTACTGTGACAGTGACAGAGTGGCCAGCTCAGTCCAGTTTTTTGGACAACCCTTTTTACCTTGATGGTCAAAAAACAGGCAGAACATGGCTGGAATGTTGTGCTTTTCTGACTCAAATTGTTTTTATGTGTTTTGGGAAGGGGGGAGGGCTGGAAATTCGGTGGCGTGGTTAGCGTGCAAAGAACTAATGGAATGTTTACCTCAAACTGGTGACATCGGGCACAATCAACAAATCTGAAGCACCAAGCCTGCATGAGTCTCAGGGGGTGAGGCGTCTGTCTTAAATTGCATATATTAATTGCATGAATGAAATTTTCCATTACAATGCATGAAAGACTGCAGTCAGAAATGAGGGTAACAACGGACATTTCTATAGAACGAAATGAGGGCAGCAGCGATTCTCCAACACTGAGCTAGGACTGGTCGGCCCTTATGCTTCTCAACATCTGAAAGCTGGAAAGGGCAGAACGTGACACAGTTCTGTCGGAGATGAAACAAACACAATGGGGACATATAAAAGGTCTCTGATTTAGAGGTCAGCGGTTTACAACATCGCTCTGATATTCTAGAACTGGGAGGAGCTGCCAGAATCTCAGCACATAGCAGGCTGGTCAGAACCTGGTGACACTTTACGACACTGATTTTCTGAAGCTCCTACTAATAAACTCAACCACCATGACTTCAATCATCTACAATTAAAACTTAGAGTCTAAGTCTTAGACCGGAGTTAGTATTGAAGTCATATCCACTGCCCCTATTCATATGTCAGTGAGGGATTTGCTGTGTAATTTTTGCCCCAGGGAACTGGATGCCTTGGAAGTAAACCTACAAATACCACCTCCTTCACTACATACTTCCCATTTTAGTTAATTGAGAATCGGTGATGCATCAAAGGGATATGGGAAAAGGAAATAATCACAGTGTAAGCAGTGTTTTAATAGTGAAAAGAAGTTATATTGCTTTAGCAATGAAAGGCTCTTAATGGCGAACTGTAAACATTATACAGAGAGAAATGGTTGATCTTCAAAAGCAATGATTCTACACACATTTGACAACTTGAGGCACTCTGATTCCACATTAATACCTCCAACGGATCTAAGCAAATAATAAACCAGATGGAAATGTGCAGTTTAGCTTCTTTATGTTCCCAAGTGACTTATTCCATTACTACAGGATATTCTAGCCCCTTTGTGGGTCGCCATATTCCACACGTGTGGTCCTCGTATTAACAGCTGCTGGGTTTGTTTCCACTTTGCTCTGATTGCTCTTTAAATATGGGAGCATAATGTACTCGGCGCCTCAGAGGCACACATATGGACCTACTGAGTTAAGGGTTAGGGGTTTGCATTCAACTGTTTGCGACCTTGGGTCAAGATCATTCTGGTTATTGTACTACGTTGCTGGAGTGCAGGTTTACCACCACAGGAAGCCAGATGCACTCAGTCCGGGGCGGGGGGGGGGAGGTGGTGTTTATTTTGATTTCTTCAGCAGACACTTAGCGATGTATGTTTCGAAAAGTGGGGTCAGATAGTCCCTGGAGCAATTTGGGTTAAGGGCCCATGCTAAGGGGGCCAGTGGTGACATCACGAGAAGATGTTATGACCTCAGATGCCGAAAATTAAAAATGACCAATGGACTTTTGGACCAAGTTTTTTTCTTTGTATCGTCAGTAGCTCTCAATAGCAGCTAACTATGGCAGTTTTTTTGAATAAATAATCATGAAGTTGCTTCTGAGTCATCGTGAGATAAAGAAAAACTAAGCATTAATATATTTAATTAAAACTATAGACCATGCATGCTGTTCTAAAGTATTCTGACACTTCTACTGCCAGCTATGGGACTTGAACCGACGACCTTCTGATCACAGGCACCTAACCCGCAGAGCCATACACAGATGTTGCCCTGGGGTGTTTACACGCTCTCGGGAGGAACATGGCTGGGCATCTTCATTTTCCATAAGTGAGCTGGAAACCAGGCACAAACTCACACACCCTGTCAGGTGTGTCTGCGAGAGAAGACTGCCGTCGCCGTGCCAACGCTGCAGCTCAGGGCCAGTCGTGAAACACTTACTACTGCAAGCCTAACAGGGTGAGATAGCAGCTGACAGTCCAGGCTAACAGGCGATGTGGACAGATAAGGCGACTGCAGGGAGGAGTGGTGTGAGAAAGCGGCATGAGTGGGCAGCAGTTCTGCTAGAAGCTATAATGGGCACAAGATTCATCACATGGAAGCCAGTGCTTAAGTACTGATAATTAATAGAGGTGAGATTAGAAAAAAAACCAGCAAAGTTTATTCAACATCTGAACATTCAAGTTTTGCACATACATTACTGTGCAAGTCAAAAAAAATGTTTAAAACAATTTATCTGGGTAGTTAGTGGCATATTCGCACAGAAGAAAAACAGAATTTAACATTTAGAACATATGCAAGTGAACCACAACACAATAAAAAAAAATAACAAGGATCTCTTCTGTTCCCCAAAAAGTTACTGGTATCTTGTCGGACGGCTAGATGAAAACCGCTTCAGTTCCCAAACCTCTCCTCAGGGGCACCTCAGCCATTCCATGTATTCTTTAAATTTCACCCCAGCTCACTTAATGAATGAATGAATTAATTAATTAAAATACTCAGTGATGTATTAATTAACCAAATATGACACGCTAGTAGGTTGAATAAAAAAATACATCGGATATATGGTGTGTTGTATGGTTGCTGTAAATACTGAGGTGACTTTCGGAGAGGATTTGAAATTACTAAGCTGACGCACTTTGACAGACACCTAGATCATTCAAACATTTTTTTTGTGACTGGCTAAGACTTTTGCATGGTACTGTACATACAACCTAACATTTACTGGTGTGCAATGGATACTAGGCTCTTAGAAGATGTTTCTTCTTGTGCCATATCATCAGTACTGTAAAAGCCTCGAGACATAAAACCGGAGGGCGTCACTTATGAGTGACCAAAAAAAACAAAACAAACAAACAACCTGCTGGTTGCGGAGGGATTATTCAAGGGTGGAAGTTGCCGGTGTGAGGGCTATTTATGTAAGTGGGCTGTACCGTGCAGCAAAACCCAGGCATGAGAAATGCGCTCTGTGGGAAAAAAAAAAGGCATCAGGCTAAAATGCTCATCCAGCAGGAAAAAAAGGCACCCGAGACACAGCGAGCAAACGGGGAACCCACATAAGTCCGCTAGTGTCTCGAGATCCCGGCCAGCTCCTGCGTGACAGCCGATGGCCACGCTTAGCTGCATTTGCCCTCCGGCTTAGAGGATCATTGTACGTCACGTGACAAGTGTAACTACGTTAAACGTGTAACTTCCAGCCTGGTGCAGGCCACCCCCGCGCTTCTGAAGAACTCTCAGTCGGTCTGCCTCCGTCATCACCTCTGCAAGGCGCCCCATACCTTTTTCCCATTGCTTTAATTGATGTTCCCATTGTACACTTAAAGGTCTTGTTTTCAAACCATCAATTTGCACCCGATTGAATGTAGTCAAACCGGTTTTTTCGTAACGAAAAAAAAAACCCGCAGAGACCTCCTGCTCACGCTATCAAACCCTTACGGTATCTCTGCCTTAATTCCCACTTTACGACGTCCCTAATGGTCTTGTTGCCCTGACGACCAGATGTGCCCCTACACCCCCTTCTAGCCAGAGACTGTATCTCTATCTGCGCAAAGTACCTCCATATGCATTCAACAGCAGCTGGCACCTTGGTCTAAATGTAGACTGGTACTGTCTTTTTAGGTCCAATTTCTGACGAAAATCTGGATCATGGAATTCCGTAACTGGAAAAATTTAGAAAAAAATAAGCCTAAATGAAATAAGTACAGAAGAATTTTAATTAAATATCTGTTGTTTGAGTTACAGCTCTAGATGTTATCAAAAGCCAAGCCAAAGCAAGTCCTGAAAGGGCATCATCAGAGTGAGTTTCGTTAGGTCAACAAACTACATGTGTTTTGACATTTCTGTAGCCATTCTGTTTTAAATCTAAAATGAACAAGTATATCCATCTTAATCACTCATTTAATGTCATTTAAGGTGACATTTTACCCAACAAACAAAAAAACCAAAACCCATTATACTCAGCAACAAAACACTCTGGAATGGATCATAATGTGACCGTAAAGAAAATCAAACCTTACAAATCTTTAACTCATGCAAAACCCGCAGTTATGGTATATGACAATAAACAAAACAAACATCCATGATCCATATGGGCCTAACAAGTCAAAAAGCAACAGGTTAACCCACATACTCCATTAATAACTTAATTACACCTTTAATAAGGTAGCCTACATCTGAACTGTCATAATTACAGATTTGAAAACACTCATACCTCACCTATGACATGATAATGACTACCATAGAGTGATTAGTCACCATTATATTCACTCAGTGGCCAATTTAATAGGTCCATCTGCTCATTAACACAAACAGCCAAACGGTCAATCATGTGGCTGCAACTGTACATAAAGGTCAACAGGTTGAGTTGTTGTTACCAAGCCTAAAGCAAATAAAATATTCCAAACAAAACAATATGGTCACTGCATCTGAATTTAATGACACCACATATTACATTATATGCGTGCCACACTTAATGTAGTAATATAAAAGCAGAAGTAAGTGCAAAGTGTTCTCACCGAAGTTTAGGAGAAATTTGTGCCCCTGTGTTTGGTGAGAAATGCGGACAATCTACATCAGATTGCGGTCCAGTCTCTTGGCTTCACAATCTGAAGTGGTTGCCCTCCCATAGCACCACATTCTGCTGTCCCCGTCATGTCACTGACGAAGGATGTGAGCAAAGGAGGTAGGATCCAATGCAATGGGGTTCATTTTTACCGAAACCTCCCATCTTAAAGACAAGTGTGGGCTACTTTTGCTCGATCCACTGGGGCCCCCTGGCAATGACGCATTCCAAGTGATTCGTTTGCATTTCATTGCCGGAGCCCGTTTTAATGTGAAAATTGCCTTAAATGAGAAGCAGAAGGGATACTGGCCTGACACTTCCAGTTGGATTTACAGCCGTGTGTGTGTGTGTGTGTGTGTGTGTGTGTGTGTGTGTGTGTGTGTGTGTGTGTGTGTGTTATCTTTTTCGGAAATATTTAGCTGGAGAGACTGGAAGACATCTGTTGCCAAAACACTGGGGTTCACTGGGGTTTATTTTTTTAGCAAATTATAGAAGCACACAGTACTTCAACGAGCCCCACGATTAAACAGGAAATGAACAAAGCAGGAGGAAAGGAAAATGCAGATTTCCAACACACTAAGGCACCTCCTGTCCACTGCCAAGCGAATCATCTAAAAATCATGAGACAATCAGCGGTGGGTCCTGAAATGATACCGATGTTCAAAAAATAAATTCCATAAGACCATGAGGTTGAAGCTGTAGAGCAAATGCTTATAATCAACACCAGACATCTGGAAACTTACATTAGTGCTGTTATCAATGAGAGGCTCTCCCCTGTGAACAGAGGTCAAAGGTGATGAGGTTACAGAAGGACAAAATCGAACCCACACGGCTTCTCGCAGGTGGAAGCAGGCATGTACACACTTTCCTTGACAGATGCACAGGCCTAACAAGTGCCTGTCCCAAAGGTATTCGGAAAATGAATAAAAACCTAAAGGATATGAAGATGGTGCATAGAATCAGCCCTGGCCAGCTTTCTGAGGGGAAACAGACAAAAGGAGCAGGTGCTTGAAGATCAAAGAAAGCCAAGCTAGTCTGTAGCTCCAGAGCACATACTGTAGATCTACGCCTACAGCACCAACTGCACAAAGCCAGCAAACTTAGCGTCTCTGGTTTTTATGCCGGAACTCGCCAAAGAAAGTATTTCACAAATTCCTGATCATCCCTGCCTACATTCTACAAGATTACTCCAAAACATTTTACACCTTTTCAGTGGGAGAGGACAGTGGTATCAAACATGAACACAAGTCAGTACAAAATACAAAAAAATCAGTGTTTTAATGATGGACAAAAATAAATTACAAAAAAACATACAGTACTGTGCAAAAGTCTTAGGCAGCCAAAGAAAATTATTTTTAAATGATCTTTATATTGGTGTAAAACTATGCTGTTAATGTTGTCAGTACGGTAAGTGTGTCAGCTTAGCCATTTCAAAACTAAAACTAAAAGCTAAAATCACCCCACTGTTTGCAATTTTGACTTGATCACTAGCATACCTCATATAATTAATCAATATCTCGTTGACTTTTTTTAAAAACTAATCACGTTAATTAATTAAGTGAGCTGGTGGTGAAATTTTATAAATATGTGAAATGGCTGAGGTGCCCCAGAGGAGAGGTTTGGGAACTAAAACAGTGTTCTTTTAGCCATCCAACAAGATATCCACAACTTTTTGGAGAACAGAAGAACTTTTTGCTAGATTTTTTTTATGTTACTCTTGTAATTGTGTTTTTGTTCAAGTATGCACTGACTAACCAGATAAACAGCTTTGAACATTTCTTTTGATTGCCTAAGACTTTTGCACAATTCTGTACACAAATAAATAAATAAATAAAATGAAACTAAAAATTTCAGGGGTGGGGAAAGTAGACTGATTTAAACAGATCTTAGTGGTGGCTTGACTGATCAGAGAAGCTGAAAGCCATATTAATATTGTAATTGCTTTTTAGTTTCCAGTCTGTTCCTAGTTTGACAGGACTGTTGATCATAGTGGCACAACTAATCCGAATTCACTAGGAAATGGTTAAGGCAAAGTGACAGTGAAGCGATAATTAGGCACCATTACAGCTTACGATGAGAACCACCTGTACCAACAGGCCTGCAAAGGCAAACCCTGTTCTCGTAGATATTTTTCACCTAATTGTCCCTCAGAAGTCAATGTTCAAAATGGATCATCCAAATTCCAGTTTTTATGTAAATGTGCTGTAATATTGATTCATAAGTCATGTACACAAGCTGTTCTGTTTGGATTGAGATAAACCTGTAATACGTGTAATTGATCAAATACTATATGTCCAGTTCTCCGAGTTCTTCAAACATCGTGTTGTTAAATAGTGATAAATCTTGAATATAATCCATTGGTGTAGATGGCCAACATCTCAGGCTGCCCAGTGCAGAATGTTTATAGAGGGGCAACACGGAGGTCTTCAACAGAGCACCAAAAATACATCATGATTTATAAACCGGCCCGGAGTTACGCAATGTCAAAACATGTGGCCTCCACGCAAAACAAAACTTAGCACGCAAACCATGTATATGGAAACTAAGCCTTCTTCATTGGCTTTGCTCTGATGGTTCCCCATAGTTTAACCTTTCTGTGGTCAATTCCTTCAGCTGATCTCATACTCGCAGCATATTATGTTATTTAAAAACATTTTGAAGTAAAATTTCTCTGAGATTATTTTTCCATGCATGCATCATATTTATTTGCGCAGGAACAAGAAATATTGTTTTTTTTTTCCCCAGATGGATGATTGGCTGATTCTAGACAACACTTCTGGGATACTGAAGGAGAAATGGGAGTGTTTTATGCTAAAATATACGAGAAAGGTATAATACTGACTTGAAAAACAGCATTTTTAACATTTTTACATCAGAGAAAAGGTTCAAAATAAGCATGCGGCACAAGCCAGTGGAGTATGGGTCAGTAAAGTGGGATTTATGCACTTTCTTTACACTGCCGTTGATTTACCAATTAAAGGAAGATCTGGATTTTATACAGCTCCTGTAATATCTTCATTTTCAAACTGATGTGCAGCAGAAAGTCTTGGTCGTGATCTTTCCATGTTCTGCCACTGCAGACTTGCTCTCAAGAACAACAACAAAAATAAACCTAAGGGTGAGAGATGAGCTGTGGTAGCATGGATGGCTGTTTACTATGAGGTCAATTTGACACGACTGTGCTAACTTTTTTAATTTATCCTTGTTCTTATTCGAATTTAGCGATAATCCCAAGTTCCGTAAAAATATTTACAAACACCCAGGGGATAATGAGGAAGACAAATGTACAAAAACATCCCATTTAGTTTGTGTCCCAGCCTTTGACCCTCAGCAGCCTGGAACAGGTTCCTGGTCTCCATACGACCCAGATGTCGAAGAAGTGAAAAAGTCAAATTCATAAAAGGCAGTGTGGGACAGAATACTAGAAAATAGGCTGATGGTTGGACGAAATGGACGGATGGATGGAACTTTATTTGAACTACATTAAAACCTGCTGCGCACCAAACTGGAGCACCCTCTTTTGGTGAACAATGATATATTTCACTCTGACATCATCAAGCTAGGCTGTAAATTTAAAGCAAAGACTCAATCAAAAAAAAAACCCAAAATGTATTCGCAGGAAGTTAGGGGTGACAGACCAAGAGAAAGACAGAAATACATGCATTGGTATATATGTCTGAGTGCAGCCACACCTGTCTCACACAGTCTCTGTAAACACACGGTGAAGCCGTAAGATTTGATTTAAAGACAGGTGTAAAAGTTCACATGAATGCTGCGATATTTGTACAGTAAATGTGCTAAAGGTCTCATGGCTGGAGTGGAAGAGATGCCCCTTAGCAGGACAACAGGCTAAAAGCTCAAGGTAGCAAAGTTAAAAGCCATGTTCCTGAGGATCACGAGAAAACCACAGAACTGGTCACTGAAGAATGACCTGCAAGTCGAGATTTAGTGAAAACTGCACTGCAACTGTTTCCGTCTCCCACAATGAATTTGAACACTCAAAAAAAGAAGAAAATTCACAAATACAGAGACCACAGGAATGGTCATGGAAACGTGATGATGTCGCTCCTCTAACCTCCACAGCGGCATGTTTACGCAAGAATGTCGAATATCGGGAAGCTATTTACATTATAGGAGAAATTTTAACATAATTATTATATAAAGTTCCACCAAGAAACTTTACAGTCTGAGACCTTTAATACAGACTATAGATACTGTACATAGTAAGATAATATACTTCATATAATTAAACATTATAATGTAATACCCAAGGCAATAAAATTAAACACATTAAAACAATACTTAGAATTATTCTAGTATTAGTACTTATAGGATTTTTTATAGTGAGATTAATCTGAGGCAACAATAAATTGATTTGGAATAGAATGGTAAGCCTTGAAAATATAACACTTGTGGTCATATGAACTAGCTTAGGTCTGTACTGTTTAAAAGAGACGTCAAATCAAATTTACAAGTCATCTGTGCCTGCTTGTTATCATTCCTGCGCATTATCCTCACCTAAATAGTCTAATTAGTTCAATGTGACACTGTGTACTTCTCCATTACTCTAAACTCATGTAAATCAGGTTAAAAATAGTATTCCTAACAAGGCTGAACAGCAACTGTTTTAGTCATTTTCAGAGAAATCCACGACTGCCAATATACAATGAATGACCTTTGATCAAGATGCACATGTAACGCAGACCTGCCCGTGGACGTGGGGGACATTAAAGGGGGTGGGGGGTCTGTGGTGGTCAGCACAGAGCCCTTAGGGAAGGAGCATGTTGTTTTTGGAAGAAAAACTGTAAATGTTATTGTCATTCTGAGCAGAGCACAACTATGGGAAATCCCCCCCCCCCCCCCAACCCTCCCCTCTGTATCAGGTTAAAAGGAGCACAGAAGATAATACTCATATTTAGTATCTCTTTAGAGAAATAAAATCTTACAGCATATTGCCCTCTTTGGTAGGTAGGTTATGTATTTTTTTTTTTAATGTGTATTTTGCACCCCGTGTGTGGGTATGTGTGTGTGTGTATGGGGGAGGGGTGGGGGGCAAAGCCTTTCAGCCTGCAGTGCCGCTATGGTGACGGCTCCAGGGGCAGCTTGCCCTGATGCCAGCCTGTTTTATTCAAGTGTGACTCCTCAGGTTCACGCCCTCAGGCCACCAAAATAAAGCAGCCGCAACAAGTGGGGCAGACGGCGTCGCGGAAGCCAGCCGCCTCCGCCGGCCACGCAGACAGGGGCGGCACCGTCCCATAGAATCCCATGTTCTTGCCGTCTATATTATTATTAGTCTACTCTTCTTTTGATATCTTCCTTTATTTCGGTTACTGCAGTGGCCAGATGCTGTTAAACTTATGGTACAAGAGGGTTTGTTTTCAAAATCTCCCACTGCAATCCTCTGGCTGCCTCCCGTCTAGTGTGTGTGTGTGTGTGTGTGTGTGTGTGTGTGTGTGTGTGTGTGTGTGCGTGTGTGTGACTGCACTGAGCACAGCAGAAATTTCCTCTTTGTAGGACAGAGCTGAGTAGAGGCAGCTCACTTCTGCAGGGCTGGTCTCCTGAGCTCCTCTGATCGACAGATCGTTTTCATAACCACTTTTCTGAGGTCAGGGCCCAGTCTGCTGCAGTCACGCAATCCCCAGCCTGGTGAGCTTTACTACATCACTACTACACGAGAGCTTCTTAAAGGGACAGCGCTTCTTTTTTTTTCCCCTTCTTATGGACAAGAGAGCAGTCTGGCAGCTAAACTCCTGTTTTACCTGTTCTAAGATAGGAATTCTGCTTCCCCTCTAAAATATAACTTTATTACTTTTTTAAAAAATTGTCTTGGCTTGCAAGTAAAAAAAAAAAATACAGTCTCAAGACGAAAGATCAGTGAGATTTTAAAACGGAGGATAACAGGTACCACGTAGATTTAGATGGCTCATTTTGTTATTATATATTTGCATGGACACCAACAAACACAACGTCGCTTATGGTTTAGGCGCTGAGGGAGAGCTTAAAAGAGAAGATCTAACCACTTTTCAGCAAGATTCGATAAAGAAATGTCAAGGCAGCTAGTGTGCCACCACACACAACACCTCAGGCGTGGCATTGCTTATGGGTCAAGGGTGACGTGCTGCAGGCAATGAGTATCAAAGAAAATGCCAGCACATTCGCACCTGCAGCAGGGCTTAGTGGCCTGGCTCGCTTCTCCTTGTTGGGTCAGCTTTGGAAATGCTACATGATGTTCCTGACCCCGCCTACCCCCTAGGCTGCTCTCATTCTAGAATTCACCCCCACGTTCCGTCTCTGCTGTGCGTCCCCGAAGCAATGTTCCATCATGACCACCGGCACCAGGAAACGAACAGGGTACCAGGGTGGGGGCTGGAACTCTGGTGCCAGTTCCGAGCCCCTTGCGTGTCAACGGCCAACTCGATTTGTCACATGTGGTCGGATTAAACCGCTTAATTGAATCAAAACGTTGAATCGAACTTTAAAGGCCTACGGGACGGCTAATGTTTGCTCTTAGTGTGCTAATTTCCCCAGCTTCCAGAAACACTGTAATTCAATGGTTTTGCCACATGCTGTTCTGGCTGCTTTAAAATGTCAATCTGCATCTTTGCTGAATCTGGTTGCTTGTTACTGGTGAGCTCGATATCTCCACGCCAGACTCAAACTGTTCAAGTTAAATAAGAATAAAACCAAAAATAATATGTAAAAATTTACTTTGAAGTGTCTTATATTACCTTAAAAGGTTTCTTCACTTTATTTGACTCTAAAAGGCCACCGAAGATTCATGCGGAGGGCATAATCATCCCAAATCTCTCAGGCAAGAGCGACACACATGACCTCCCACGAAACAAAGAAGTGGTGTCACAAACACACTAACCTCAACCGTGTCATACTCTTCATTGTTCTGACTGGCCTGCTACTGACAAAGGAGAGGAGCTTCGAGAAGTCCCGGAAAGATGTTCTCCATTAGTAAACATGGGGTGTCTTTTTTTTTTACTTCCCACGCAAGCGAGAAAATAAACATGGAAACTGCTTCTGGCGCCGGGACCCAGAGGGTGACAGGATTCATGAATCACTTTCCCCAGTGATAATGCCAGAGTTGTGCTGCATGGCAGGGACATTTGGGTGGCTTTTGGAACATCTGAAACCCTCCGAAACACTCGACGATGGTCTGCAGAGAGTCAGAAAGCATGTGAAACATCACTAATATAAAACATTTCATAATTTAAACCACCTATCGCAGTGTGTGGAGTCTCGGAGCTACGCTAACTGGCATTCCACTGCATATGATTATGACTTGAGGTGAGCCCTGCTTTAGCATTAAGTTAAATATTTATTTTAAGAGAAGGTACTTCTTGCATTCTGATATAAATCAGAGGTTATTTTGATAATAAAATATAAACATCAGTGAGAGTAATGCATTTCAATGCATTTCACAATTAATGCATTTTATTGTAATTCACAATTAATGAATTTTAATGTGATTTACAATTAATCTCCCAGTTTAAGGTAATTATGAATTAGGGAAGCTAAGTACACCCTAAGTATACCCAAAGTATACCCTAAGCTTATCCACAGGACGGTCTGTGTGTCTTGGCCTATGCGCCATATCCTGTTTAAATCCTGTGGTACAGAATGATGTTCTTTCTATGAAACAGGGGCCAGATGAAGCCAAAAATAAGAATTAGTGTGAGTGTGAGTGTGAGACTGCAAATGCAAGTGAGAGTTTAAAGATGTAAAGAGTAGAAATCGAGGAACAGCCAACCAAACACAGGAAATAAGGGGAAGAGATCCTTCAATATTAAGAACAATTTGTCTTAAATATCCTTCATTTTCCAGTAATATTACATGAATTACAAAAACGAAATCTTCTAAATGCGTATACAGTAATAAGAAGTAATACTTCAAATATTACAAGAGGATAGTGGGCTATGATAATTATAAGGTCACATTTCCAGATGTCAAAATGTTGTATATTTTTATGTCGAACGGCTTAGGGGGCAAATCTCAGTGGAGTCCTATGAAGCATTAGATTAAGTTTCATGTGTTGCATAAAGCACTTTGTAGGAAGGTACACAGTGTACAGTGATAGATATCCTCTGCATAGTCATTTGGAGGAACCGTTTGGCCTCCTTCCTATTTGAACATCAGAAGCAGGGAATAGGGGCGGAAATGGGGGGGGGGGGGTCACGCAGAAAGGAGGGAGCTTATGCACCTCAAGATTAAAAGTACTGTAAAATGGTTTTATTCTGTTCCATAGAATCCCTCCACTTTCAAAACTGCAATGGCTACACTGCAGATTGCCGTCAAAATACTTAATACTGTGCTTAGGCAGTGAAGAAAATGCATTTTAAAAGATTTGAGCTCCTGGCAACTGCTCAATATTAAGAAAGAAATGTCTGTTTACTTTGCAAAAAGATAATCCATTAGACTTGTGTGTCTTCAACAAGAGTTTACATTGCAAATACTGGTTAATAATAATGTTAACAGTTGGATTTTGCGTCTATGTTTATTCAGGGTGTTTACTATTCTTTTTGTGTGGACCTGGCCTCCACAGATACTGACTGTCTGTAACTAAGCTGTGGTTACTTACATGCAAATGATTGGTTGCGCACGTAAACAAAAAGATGTTTAATTACCCCTGGCTCTGTTCAGCGGATGGGCTATCAAATGAAAACAATGGCGAGCTTCAGTGGCATTAACATTCAATTCTTCAATTCAAATAATTTTTTTTTTTAATCATCCTCTTGCCCTTTACCTTGGTTGCTCCAAAACACATAGCATCTAGTTCAGGACTCTGCAAGTAAATTTGAAACTACTACAACCAGTAAAATAATTACTGTTATTCATCAAAATTAAAAGTCTGCCTATCTGTAAGTCACCACTGGGCACGAAGATGTTAATTCCATCCGTTGTAAGCATGCTTGACAACAGAGTAGCCGTAAATGATTACTATAAGGTTTTAATGAAAGAAAGATGCTGCTTTTTTGCCTAACATTCAGAGTGAACAATACAGTCGTCAGCATGAGGTGTGACAGGATGGATCTTGCTGTTAAACTCCCTTATGACACGCTGGGGTCATTTTCTCAGAGTTTTCACAATATTGCATGCAAACAGATCAGTATCTCGTGGATCCAATTGTCCACAGAGACAAGCAGAGTCTCCATGAATGTTTTCTTTCAGATCAGGATGAAACAACAGACATGTTATTTTTTTCCCAGAAAAGAGATGAATTTGTATCAAACGAGCCTATGATTTTAGAATAGTGTCATTATACCCTTATGTTTCAGCTGTTGAGAAGGTTCATAGATTCATTGATAATTACCATATATAAGAAAGTGTGTGTGTGTGTGTGTGTGTGTGTGTGTCATCTGGGGTTTTTCACAAAAAAAGCCACATCCGAGGAAGGACTTCACCACAGATGACGCTGTTGCAGCATGACCTGTCTTCTACATTATTACTAATTGTACGAAAGACATTATTATTTCTGATAAAATTCTAAACCCTAGGGCAGGATATAATGACTTCACAGAAGTCACAAGTGTACTATCATGTAAGTTCATGCAAGGGATCAACAAATGAGAGGAATGCAAGAAATGAATGGAAGAAAGCAGAAAAACAGCAGCAACCCCTCCCCCCCACCCCCAGTACCATATTTTCTGAAACTGAAGTGGCATAGGCTGTGCAGTTCATTAACAAAATCTGCCTGATGCTTATTGGAACGCCGCATATTTAAAGAATGTCATGTGATAAAATCAAACACTCCAGCACTAGCAGGGAAAATGGAATCTGGTCGCTCGGCACGCGATCTCCGGAATGATCTGCCAGGGAAGCACTAGCAGATGCCAAACACACGAGTCCTATTCAAGGCCCACTGACGCCTATTTAAACATGATACTTTGGGCATGTAAACAGAGCTCAGCGCTAAGTTTCTCGCTCGCTCGAAGCTTCCATGTTATGCAGATTTATAAAAAGAAAAAAAAAAGCTGCTAAACCTATTTGAGGAACAATTGAAGCATTCACAGCCAGACAATAATCAGACCGCCTTCATAACCAGAGGTCAGTCTATGGAGATACGTAGATGGAAATTACACGGAAATAAATACAAAAGAAGGAGAACTAAAAGCCTAAACTTGGAAAAAAATGCTCATTGAGCCTGACTGTACAGTTCCTGTCTCACTAACCAAAAACAGCTACAGGTATAGGGTATATATCAAACGTCAGGAAGTCTCAACATCCCCGTTTAAATTAATAACATTGTTTATATTTTCACATATGGTTTTGCTTCCCCAGCATATTTTCTCAGTTTTATTATCATTACTAAAATGCTATCAAGTCAGTATTGATCGCTGCCAACCATACAGAAGGCATCCTTCTAGAATGTATCATCTCATGTCTGCCTCTTCAGACGCACCAACAGCACAATCACTCTGGTAATGATTCAATTCATGCACCATGTTGATGGCGTTTGACTTCCTGTATGATACGATAAGCGACTTTTCCAGTAGGTCAGAACTATTGACTATCAAGTAAAAGTCCTAAAGAAGTGTTGAAATAAATGAAGGAATCACATTCCAATGGTTTCTTATCAAGCAACAGTTAATGTATTAACTGGGAATGGATCAGAATAGAATAGGATAGATAGATAGATAGATAGATAGATAGATAGATAGATAGATAGATAGATAGATAGATAGATAGATAGATAG
>JAABNY020000032.1:13064888-13083474 GCA_015164015.2 Brevimyrus niger
TTGTACTGTCCCCCTACTTCCCACCTTAACACAGCACCAGCTTCCTACCTCCCCCCTCAACACAGTGTTGTCCCTACCTCTGAGGTTATCATTGTACTGTCCCCCTACTTCCCACCCTAACACAACACTGCCCCCCACTGCCAGCCTTAATGCCCTGTCTCCTCCCACGTCAACACCCTACTGCCCCCCCCCCCCATCTCCTGCCTTAACACCCCCCACCCTTAAAAAACTGAACCCCCCCCACCCAACTGCACTGGCCACCTGCACCCTTTGTTTACATATATCTAGACACACTGCTACATATATACTAGATGCTCCATGTTTATTTTAGATTCCATGCCTATGATTTTCCACCTTTTCCACCTATGATTTTGATTCTTTCGTAATTATAATTAATATTTGTACCATGTGTAGTTGTTGCATTGTCACCCTTGTTGTAGTTTATTGCACTTTGCGTAGTAACCTGTGCATCATGTTCAACTGCATGTATGTTGCAGCATAGCCCTTGAGGAATGTTATTTTGTCCCACTGTATACTGTACTTGTACTTGGATGAGAAACCGATATTTCTCTCTGAGAAGCTCATAAGCTGCCTTGGGCAGACACATCTTGTTCCAGTGCCGCAACAGTCGTGATACAAGCTCCTATAGGACCACAGTGTCAGGGTTCCTTGGAGACCTGTTCACTTTGGTTCCGTTCAGTTGCGGAGTCAAACTCCTCCAAATTCTGCCACTCCACACCAATCCAGCGCCGCACCACGGGCGACACCGCTGGTTATGATGAAAGCAGTGTGAACGTGTAGCAGCATAAATTAGGTAACCCTTCAGGGCTGATGGGTCAACTAAGGTTTGGCAACTTCTGTCCCACAACTGATGCATAAAACTTACCAAGAACAAACATTTACAGGCTTGAACAAATCCAACACCGATATGCAGAAACGCCGCCCTCCTGCTTCTGCGGCCTCATGGGAGATGGAACGATGACCAACAAAGATCAGGCCAAATGACATGTGGACATCAAACGCCTCAGGGTGAGTTTAACAGCGTTTTCCCAGCCTGCGATACACGGCTCAGAAAAATGAGACCTTGCAGTCAGTAATGCATGCGTCTGCTGCATTATTGCATATCTTGATCCTCGGTGAAATCAGAGCCTGAATTTTTGACCCGGTAATCCTAAATGCCAGCATGTGTCTCTCCTACACGAGCCCGGGGAAGTCAGTGCTGTCTCTCAGCAAGGAAACCCCATACACCCTCATGGCCACCTTCTCCTATAGCATCCATGATCCAAGGCATTCCGTGCAGCAAACGGCGAAACCCGAGAATAAGGAAAACAGACAAAAGCAATCAATTAGCACTGGAATTAAACAGCATTGCTTCTATATTAAAGAAATGTGTTGCTTTTGCAGAAAAGATTTAATATATTCAAGGAAAAAAAGACTATATCTCATAACCAGGTCATGGAAACCTAGTCTCAGTCGTAGACTACTTTCAACCTAAACACAAGCAGTACATGTAATGTGGTGCTTGAAGACATGGAGTCCAGAGGTTATAGGTTCAAATCCCTGCAAGTTCCAGGACTGGAGCCCCCTTGTAGTAATTGGAACAAGTTGCTTAAAACTCATAAGCCAGCAGAAAAATAAGTTCAACTGCATAAATGAATACTTTCATTAATGCACTGCTACATGTAACCAGCTAAACATGTGAGTCAGGGATATAGATTGGTATAAAGAAAATAAAAACTCTGGAAACAAATTGTAACAAAAAATATTTTTGGTGGGGGGGGGGGTCTTGAAGGAGGGGCCGCAATGTGTCAATTATCACACTTCACAAGGAGCCAATAATGAAAAAGCTGCGCTGCGGCTGCATACTAATTTCATCGAGATATGTTTTCTATTATTGCCAGTAACGCCTGAATCTTATTAGGGAGGGAAACGCAAAGATGTGGGTTACTGAGTTTTTCCAAGATGCCGCTCAGCCATGTCTGGCTTTGTTTGCAAACCTTCAATCTGCCCAGGACATGGGGTAATCAGATTCGAAGTTTACACAAAAAAAAATGAATGAGTGTTCCTGAAAACAAAATTTCCGGACACAGAACGGAAGGTAACATGGTGGTGCTTTGAAAACGTATTTAGTTTTTTAATTGATTTTTTTGGCTGACATTTCAACCATTGACCATTTCGACTCTTATACTGTATATTTATATACAACAGGAAGCTGTTCCCCCAGTTTTTTTTAATTCCCCCGATGGATAAGACTTTTTGGAATTTTGCTGGTAGCGGGGGGGTGTGGATTTTTTGATGCCTTATAATTAAACCCAGTTATGAGAGCTCCGCAAACAAAAGGCAGGATGCCTTTGAAGAGCCACGTGTCATTGTTCGGTTTTACAGAGCTGTCTGAAAGGCGACTGAATTCAAAAATCATGCATCGGCTTCTCACGAAACACTTGGAGTTGCTGTAACAAGGGAGCCGGGTGAAGAAATCGCCAAGAACAGGAAGGCCAGCTCATCCAATATTTCTTCACATTCTTTTAAAACAATTTAAACCAAGACTGCACCACTTTTCCATGAAGTATGATGTCACTGAGGTGTTTTAAGTTTGATTACCCATAATACATTTCAACACAACAATAACACACAGGAAGATGGCTGAACATAGATTTCAGTAACTAGTAGCACACAGTTTTTTTAAGTGAAAATATTTCTACAAATACCTGATGTAGCCACTATTGTCCATCATCTGTTGTAGCTGTGTTTAAGCATTATCAGACAAATAACCTGCATTCTGTAAAAATCTTTCATCCCTAACAAAACTGTGTTTAAAACCTTCTTACACTTTTCTCACAACAATACTGCCAGGGCAGACTTGTGTGAACAGGAGTCCACTGTGAGCTCACTTTCCATTTGTGAGCCTATGGAGAATAATTACCAACACAATAACTAAAAACGCATTTCCTGTATTAAACATGCGGTGCCAACTCTCTGAAATGATTTCCAAACTAGATTTTTTTCTGGGGGCGGAGCGTAGCTTAGCAGGTTAAGGATCTCTGCCTGTTTCCAGGAATCATATCACCCCAACTGCTGGATGCTGGCTGACCTTTGTGCTCACACCTGTGCAGAAATGTGCGTCTGTGTCTCTCCCTGAGAACCGGGTGGGACAAATGAATTCTACCCAAATTTCCACATGGATGAAAAATGTACCTCTCATTCATCACTTATACTTCTACTCATGAAAATGACTTATTACCAAACCACAGTAGTTAGGAGATGCTGAGATATTTATTTTTATCTCCCCAACTTCACATGAATGTCCTACAGTGGTTATTGTGTAACCGTCACCCACTAAATTTGCGTGAGAGATATCGCCAGTAGAATGAATAAACAAGTTGTGAGAAATTAGACCACAAATTAAAGGTTTGCTACTACTGGTAGGAATATGAACTGTCTCCAGAACTTTCAATGGCCCTTTATTTTACTCACACATGAAAAAGGAGTTACTTGGGTTTTTTTTTTTAAGGATAGCAAGGAACTACTTTGGGGGCCTTACCTTGGAAGAAGCTCTTGACCCTCAGGTAGCTGACACTGAGCCGAAGAACCGAAAGCTTGTCCAGCTTGGAGATGATGTCCGGGGAGAAGGGAAGCAGGCTGGCCAGCCGGTCCAGCTCAGCATTCAGCCGGTCACGGTGCCGTTTGGACGGGTTTGACTTCTCGTTCACCGCCGCCGGTTTCCTGAAAGAATGACAGCGAAAGCTTGGGACAGTTACAACCTCATCTCTGTTTTTAACTCCATAAATACAATCTAGAAGACAACCTGATTCACCACTAGACCTCGCCACAAGAGAATTATAATATAGTCCCAGGCCAGGTCCAACTCGAGGGCAAGACATGCCATTATTCAGCGTGTATGACTTTTGAAACAATCCTGCATATCCCTGTCTGGAAAAGTTATAATCTTATTTCAGGAAGTCTAGTCCTGATTCTGGACAGGTCACATGCAGAAACTGCCAATAAGGCCACTGTGTGAAATGTACATTAAGACAGCATATCCCCTTTGCCCTCAAAATCTGTAAAAAAAAAAGTGCAATAATGATATCATTGCACCGATTAAGTAATATAAACTTTTCCCCTGTTTCGCTCCATAGTTAAGTGGCTGTCCAGAAATCTAATAGTAAACACACATGTTACATTTAGTGTGACGGATAATAAAAAGCATGGGCTCTGTTTTCACTTTGTGTTTGTCGGCAGCCTGTACTGAGCGTTCGTTTCGGGTGCCCAGTGTGTTCAGTGAGAATCGTCTCACTGCCCCAAATGCAGCCGGCCTTTCGATAAAAGGCCTTTCGATAAGTCAGTGGTGCAGCTAGCAGGCGCAAAAAAGCACACGCCACTAGAGGGATTCGGATTCAAGCGGGCAACTGCTGCACACCATGCTCACTTGGATGCCCATGCAAACGCTCTGATGCCTGCAGCTGCACAGTGTCGCCCTGTCAGAGGGGTGAAGCACCGGACAGATTTCCTGGGACAAGAAAACAGGTGCTTTTCGACTCCGAGAATGCAGCCCCTCTGCCGCCATTACGCCGGCGCCACCTGAACTTCCTGTAGTTGCCCGAGGGCAACTGCTCCCACAGACTAGATTGCCACCAGAACAGCACCCAAGAGCCTTGCCTATAAATATGCCCCAAAGACAAATTTCAGTTGCCACGACTGCTTGGAAAAAAAATCCCGTTTCATCTCTTTGCATTTCCAGTCATGAGTTTAAAGACGTGTCAGCGTGACAAAACCAGCCTTGAAAAAAATAAACTAAGTTAACAGGTTAAATGGGGTAAGAGTCAAGGGCCAAGTTTCCTGACAGAGCTGAAACCAATTCATCATAATTCTTTTGTTCATAGACTAATTGGCATGTGTACGTGCTTTTCTTTTGTTTTGAATTATTATCTGTGAAAGTGAACAAAATAACTACTTGGCCCTCAGATTGAGGAATATATTTCCATGAGACATAGTTAGGAAGAGCTATTGCATTTGGTGCTTTGAAAATTTGAATACCTACCACGTCAACCGTATTCTCCAGTCTACCGTATTAATCTGCCAATGATCAGTATGCCCATGTGTGTCAGCGACACTTTAATTCTGGTAGTCACTCATTCACTTTTAAATAAAATATATTTGCATGTTTTAATATCCTCGTGCTGTCATTTATGTAATTTATAGGAACTTTTCATATTATTTGCCTCTTTAAAAAGATTGTCACTCAAACAAGATATAGCCTAAAGTCTTGCAAATGGTAAAACACTACAATTTACCGCATATTGACGGAAAGACGAAACACTGATTATTAATTAAATCATCGTCACTTGGTCATAGTCATAACCAAACACTGTTTTAACAGCTTTTATAAGTTAAGTTGTAGATTGAGAGTGCAAGTTCCAAAATGTTTCTCCCCCCAGCTTTGAGGCATGCATTTGACGACCTCGTAAAGCACAGTATCAGAGAAAATAGGGCGATACTTAACTGTTTCTGGATGGGCTTTCGCCGTTTTCTGCCGGCGTACATGCAGTCCCCCGGCGGAATCATGATGTAGCGACCGTTAAGGTAGCAGGTGCTCTTTCAAGAAACAGAGAAAAACATTACAAAAGCCATGAAAACAGTTCAATTACCCCAAGTGTTTCAGCATGTCAAACACAAAAACATTTACGAACCACATCACATAAGACAGTAATTCACGTGACATTTACTTCATACCCTGATGCAAATATCCTGAATGCAAATGAATCGAAAATCATATTTTAAAAAGTATATGCAAGTTATCTGCTTATACATGCAAATGCATTCTGTTGCCGATATTGCATACACAAAAAAAACAATAACACAAACAAGTTAACAAGTGCTGTAACTAGCATCAGGCGTCTACTAAAACTTAATACAAAAAATAAATAACTTTAAAATGACATCATCTTTATCAATGTCAACTAAAAACAATTTCTGTGGCACATAAAAGTGGGCTGTAGAGACTTACCGAGCTACAAATATATTTTATTCCAATATAGCCGAAAAACAGCTGCAATAAATTCGGAATAAATGCGGCTGCTTATTCATTCAGAATAACCAGAGAAAACAACTCCCTGTCCGACACCTAATTGATGTTTTTTAGCTGTTAGCAACTCTAGAGGCAGATGTGGTTCATGTTTTATACCCAATTGAGTCGCCTCTACTTCCTTGTGTTTCAGGTGGCGGATTCCTCTGAATGACAGGGCGAGCTCTTCGCACGCAATGCCTCGCAAACACGGTCGCGCGCGCGCACACACACACACACACATGCTCAATTCGGTTTAAAGAAAGGATCTGTGGGGACGATGGGAGGGATCACACGCAATTTAATCCCTTAAAAAAAATCTTCGCCGCAGCTGCTGCCCACGGAGCGTTTCTTTCTCATTGTCCGAAAGCGGATATTTCAAAGCGTCAAGCGGACAAGCCAAATGCGTGTGTGGGAGCGATCTGGATTTGCCATTCGTGACATTTAGCGATGCATCCCTTTAATGTCTTCCTTGCGCCCGGAAAACTTGTTATAGGCGGGCTTCCAGATTGTGGATTTGCCTTAAGCGATGCGAAATTAGTGCATATATACCCTATGTAAACGGCTATGAATTCGCATTTGAAGACAAAAATAAAATGAACTTGGTGACTGACGACGGCGTATGAAAATAGAGTAAATTCTGGAGTTCAGCGGGCGGTCACGACATCCTCCGGCCAAATGACTTGTCGGGTTCAAGCTGAAATACGCGAGCGTTAGGTTTACTGCGTGATTTCTGTCCCGTGTAACGTTTTGAACTTGTAAGGTTACATTCTAAAAAACGTTTGAGGTCTATAAAGGGAAAGGGCTACTTTTCAGCTGCATTTTGGCTGTCCTTAACTGTTTTGTATTGATTTGCTTTCATGTGTCGACTTGTAAAACTCCCCTTTGAAGTCTGCGGATTAAAATAGGACTGACTTTGCTTGTATCATTTAGCCTATTCGTGGATGTGCGCCTCACGGTAATTAATATGTGCTATAGAAATAACTCACGGACAGCAGATATGTATTTAGGATGAGAAAGTAACATTTTTACATATTTAAGTTAGACTCAACGGTGTTAATAAAGAATCTCGTATTTATACTTACAGTAAATGTAATACTAATGATGACAACCAATATTTACAAGTGTCAAAACATTTCTTTAGCTTGTTTTTGCAAATCTCCACAGTTTTATGTAACACATGAAAAGTATTCGAATAATAAACTATTTACAATTATTGATTGATTATCTAGTAGTATAGGCCAATTCATAGTCCACATAACACACACGTGTAAACAGAGTTGGCTACAACGTCTCTTTAGGTTAGTCCTCAGAATAATGAAGAAACCATCTGGCTTAAGACATGTACCATGATAAAAGTAAACACCGTTAATGACTATACAACAGTCGGTGTGTTTGATGTTTTTAAATATGCTGTCATTAATTACTATAGGGCCTAAAGTTTGCTTTGACAGTTTTTTAAAAATACTTTTAAACTTTGGCTACAGGCTACTGGGGAATCAATGGACATAGGCTACGAGTTATTTATAAGTAAAACCAATATAACTTGCTATGTAAGCTGAAATCCATAGGGCTTTAATAAAAAAATAATCTCTTTAAAGCCTTTGGGCTGAGTTCCTGTCCCACAAAGGAACATGGAGGTATGATTACCCAAAGTATCTTTTTGTCTTCTGCATCATCACACTAAAGAATTTTAAGCACGTTTTAATTCACAGCTCTACTAATGAATCAAAGTAAATTTGAGGTATTTATTTTCCCTGATTGTATACATGTGTGTTTCAGACACATATGATGCTTCCCTCGAAAGCCTGCATTACCCGGCAATTAATTTTCATTAAATCCATCCATCTAAATAGTTGCTGGGAGTCTATGTTAACCATCAGAGGACACATGCCAGGGAACAGCCTGACTGGGATGCCATTTCATCACAGAGCACACACATAATCACACACTGCAGGCCATTTAGAGACACTAATTCACCTAACTGCATGTTTATGGACTGTAGGGGGATTTCTGAGTACAATAATGCTTGAAATGTGTCTATACTCTCTGGTATACTGTACTGACACTTTTTCCCATCCAAATACCAAAAATCTTTTTTTTTTTTTTTAGCAAAGGGGGTAAAAATGAGTACCTTTGCTTGTCAATGGGGCTGTACTCTTAGGGGATTGTGAATTGTACCCTTATAGCTGTAGGTGCCGAAATGAACTCTGTGGAACATTTCTGTATCATTCATTGTACATTAATGTAATTTGTAGCTTTGGGATGTTCCTCAGAGTGCATTTCTTTACCTTAAAAGGTACAATCACAGTCCCAGTTACAAGCAAAGGTACAACTTTTTGCCCTTTTGTCTGAGAGTGTACCAGCTCTCTTAATCTGCCAGTACAGAATAACAAGAGAAGCACTTGTACTCCCCCACCCCCAACCACTGGAGGGCAGAGAAATGACCCACACAGCCAGACAAAACATGCGAGTTCCATACGCGAAGAGTGACAACCTTACGGGTGTAAGACCCGCTTACTGAGCTTACCGGAGATTTGATTAGGAGACGCTATACACTGGTCTGCGGTCTTTCTAATTGTTTTAGAAAGTGACCTGTTTCTATACGTTTCGCTAATCATAACCGAAAGCTTCAGCTGCGGCAAAGCAACACTTCTACGATAATCGAAAATCGATACCCCGTTCAGAAGAACGTAACAGTCACTGTTTGTGTTTATGTCCGTCGTGGTTTGGAGTTGGCGTCAAGGGAAACACTATCTTCACGTCTCATTTCAGTCTTATTCGTTTGGCGCCTTGTGTACAGGGTAATTCCCTCATTATTCGCTAGAGAGCTTGATGCACAAAAAAAACAACAAAAAAACAGAAAACACCAACTGCAAACTTTAAAACCGCAACTGAAAATGATTTTATCAATCTACATACTAGATTGATGGACCTTACAGGAAATAACTGTGATACTACCTGTAATTATATATATATTTTTGTAAATACAGCGGATAATCATCACTAGCATGATTTTCCATAATATGAAATGAACTGAAGCGCATTAGTTCTGCTGAAATATCTGCTTAAATGAATTTATCTGATAATGAAACCTAATATATTTAAATGTTCCACACCCATATTTAAGTTGTACTGGCAGAACAAACCTGTTCATTCTCTAAAAAGCCATGCAATAAACCCCCATTCTGGGATACACTCTCAGTAGAAAGGGTAAAAATCTTTGCTTGTCACTGGGACTGCACCCAAGGGTCTGCCAATTGTACCCTTAGGTGTATAGGTAATTGTTCCTTTAAGGTAAAATAATGGAACATTTCTGCACCATTGATCATACCTTAATGTTGTTTGTACCTTTGGGATGTTTCTCAGAGTCAATTTCTGTACCTTAAAAGGTACAATTACAAGGGTGCAGCCCCAGTGACAAGCAAAGATACAATTTTTTTTTCTCAGTGTATGAAATCACAACTTCCTGTTTAAAAACCTAGTTGTTCAGCAACATGTTACGACAGTCCCAAGTAATTTTTGATACACTTAAAGTAAATAAACACGCTTCCTTTGAGATGAGTATAGGCCTTTGTTAGTTGCACAGCATGAGTCAATTAGCAGGGTGAGTATGTGGCAGCAAAGGACACCAGATGTCAGAAACTTTGCATGTTTAATGTTCTCATAAATTTATTTACTGTAGCTACTGAAATAATCCTGCATCATGTGACGTCCCAGTATAATTTTACATTGGAATGAAAATAAGGCTAACTAGGTCGATATTTGCTTTGTATTATGCACTTTTAATGTCTCATGAGAGCCGGGTACAATCCTGTCTTTATGGTGGTTACTTATTAAGTTGAATAAAATTCTCATTTCTTTAAATTGATAATTCATTCCTTGTGTTTCACTGTGTGGCATCGGGAAGTAGTCAACGCTACAAAAATATGAAAAGGATACATGAAAGGTTTAGAAACACTGCCTGTTACTTCTCTCAAAGGGTTTTCCGACAGTGCAAATCCTCAAAGATCCCCAAACTTTAAGATTAGTGCATAAGCTTCCAAAGCTGTAAGAGAGGCCTAGCACTGCATGCAACCTTGTTAGTCAACATAGTAAAGGACTGATGTTAAGTCAGTTTTTTATTTCACAGAAATCGGACATATTTACCCATATGCCCTGATTCTTCTGATATTCTGAACATTGTTCATTAGACTAGATTGACCGTTAAACATGTAGTTCTCAGTTTTGGGATGTAGAGCTACGGTTTGGGGAGCTGATCTGTTTTTAACTGCTCTAGAAGGACCATGTGTCACAGTGAGTCATGCCTCTTCCATGGAAAATCAACTGTAGTTCTAGGAACACGAAATCCCAATCAGAGCGTCACAGATCCCTGATCAGCACGGCGTGTCTGACGCTCTTCATAAGCATATAATGATGCTGCTGATCTGGGCCTTGGCCCTCGAAGCAGATTCTCCCACGCGGCCCCCCAACCCCCAACCCTCCTGCCGATTGTGGCCCATGATTATCGCAGGATTTGTGAAGCAATTCAAAATAGCCTCAGAGGAATAAACAAAGAGCACAATTACAATAATGACTTTGTGAAAGTATTGGCTCAAGTGCAAAACAGTACAGATTTCCTCTCACATTTTTATTTAATTTTAGCAAATATAGAAATCCCAAGTACCACTTAAATCTGAAATGTAAATAACTTTTTCAAAAACATAATTCTACACTTGAAAGTTTTTTTTTCATTTTCAATTAACTATTTAATAATTACATAAAAGGAAATCTACCCTTTGAGCCAGTACAGGGTTAGTAGGTGGAGGGAGCCATGGGTGAATGGATATCACATTAAATACGAAAGTTAGTGCAAAAAAACTAAAAAAATAAGTACGTCCTTCTAAATGACTTTGAGATCAGTGCAGAGTTGGACAAAGCGAACCGCCCACAGTTCCCACAATACGACATTGAAAGGTTGTCCTTTCAATAAATGACTGTGAATGAGTTTACAATGATACGAGTCTTTGGAGATTTTTTGTGTGCAGGAGGGAGTTTGACAAAAGCAGTTAATGTACGATAAAATGAGGCTGCCGCTGACATTCGGTTTCCTAAGGGCAAAGAGAAAAAGTATTAGCAACGGAGATCAAAGGGAGATGACATTAACTGTCACTAATAATTGCCATCACCTGTCTTCATCCTGAGATGGAACCACTGCCAAACGATATCATTCCCAGTATTCGACAGATTACTTTGCTTTGTTCTGCGCTGGCTTCACGGTTGTCTGGTTAGCATTTGGGAGGTGAGTGCAGCTGTAAAATCTATTTCATACACTTTCAACTTGCACATTATCATCAAACAAACAACTGCATAAAGCCCCAAGACTAAAAAGGCACATTTCTGGTTTTATGATGCAGTCGCTTCACTTGGGCGTCAGTTTTGTTGGGACTGCATCCACATGGCTGCTTGGTGACATGCTGGACCCTGTCCTTCGTATTTGGCGGGCCTGTTTACGTGTAATACCTCTGTGCCTAAACGGGCTAGCGTTGAGAGATCATTTCGCTCCTCTAAAGCTTTCTACACATGCATGTAACAGATTCAGTCTCTAAAAGACTGCAAACCGCAGTGTGAAAAGCGCATCAGCCGATTATGGTGCTTAAGACAAAAAGTAAAGTACATTCATTGGTGACAAAGTTCTCTTTGGGTGCAGACTGGCCCCAACTTACGATTCCATTCCAACAGACAGGGTGTATGTCGAAATAGACGCATGTCAGAATTGGTATATACTTCTAACATAAAAAATTGGTTCCCACGCTTCAGAATAGTTATTGTTATTGTATATGCAACATAAGCCTATATTATAATTCTGTAATTAAAAAGTATGTTAAGCATCTTTTTCATAATTGAAACAGTGTACAAAACCACAAGTCAGTGTCCCATGCACAGAGGTCCAGAGGAATTTCAGGTCCAGAGAGTTCAAATCCACCAAGATTTTGTTTCTACCTACCAGTTGAGTACTCTGTGTATGTGGGAGTGGTCATAAGTGGCATGGGCCGTAATTCAGGCACAGTAAGGGCAGCCTTGGGTGTTCTGGTGGCCTAAGTGACATTCCACTGTGCCCCCCACCCCCCTGGGCAGCAGAAAACTAATTTTGTCAGCTGATTCATATCAAAGACGCTTCAGTAGGACAGCGATTCTGGCCACTAGGCAGCTTGCACCTGTTTCACAGGAAAAGTAGTGAAATATTAAAAGTAGTGTAAATAACGGTGATGTCACAGAATGGAACTACAGGTAGTTCTCCTGTTTTTTTTTTCTCACTTGCGCTACTCAGAGTTACTGGCAGTGAATGGGGGTGGGAGGGGCAATTCAAATTCCCTGAGCGCACCAAAAAAAGTGCCCCAGTAAAAAAGTACACGCAGCTTCACAGCTGTTTGTCAAGTGCGTCTTTACGCCACACACACTGGAAGATCAACAGACTCCGAGAAACATGCACCATCCGCACATACTGCATGATGGCAACTCACTCAGCTTGATTTCCACAGAGCCGACAGCGTTTACCCACATAAAGCAAGTGAGAGTTTTAAGTAACAACCACCTGGCAAAGTCACACTCTGGAGATTGGATGGTCGCTTGCAAACATTGGGGTGACTTTACAAGAGGTTTTAAAATGGCTAAGCTGAGACACTTTGCCAGATATAATATCATAGTTTTATAGCAACAGGAAAATCATTTGAATATCATTTTCTTAGACTGCCCAAAACTTTTGCACAGTACTGTACCTGCAGTGTGGATAATGGTCTTTTGCCACCTTACTAATCTCTTGATGAAAACTCTATAAAAGAGATAATAAGTCCACATATCTAAATGCCATTTGGGTAGTGAATTCTGCTATTCACTAGAGCACAGTATAGTGTATATATTAATGTACGCAATATCTATGTGCTGGTTCCTTGTGTATTTGACCCAGTTTAGCTACTCTTCTCCCCATTCTTATTGCCTGTATAGGACGCTTTATGCATACATTTGCAAAATTAATGACTTTTCCTCAAAAAAGGCCTAAAGGTTTTTCTTTTCTTTTTTTTTGCATGTGAATCTGAGTTTGTTGTCTACAAACACGCCGCTCAAAAAGTGCTGCCTTCCATTTACATTCCCAGGATGTTGGCAGCATCTCCAGTGAGCTCAGGGAAAGTACACTGTACACACAGTCAGCTAGAGACACACATTCAGCCAGCACTCTGCCTTATCTGAACAGTTATCAAATCATATATCTGCTGGGCCCCAAAAGCAGATTTAAGGCAGTGTTTCTCAACCGGGTGGACTGGGACCTCCAAATAGTCCACATTTCTGCTCCCACCCATTCTCTGGCAGGGAGCAGGGAGGGAGCAAAAACATGGATCGTATATGGATCGGATTCAAAAACATTGATCTAGGGAAGTGGACATATCACCACAATCCAGTCCGCTGGCACAGTGGTCTTCACCAGCCTACTCTCAGTCCTCTACCTCCAACAGCTACTGTATGTCAGTAGACCAGGATCAGCTACAAGGTCTCTGCCACAAAAACTCCATTTTAATATACAGTGCACTGCTGCATTTCTGTCATTTATACAACAGAGGTGTTACATAATGGTGTATCTGCCTGTCCACATATACAGCATCAGACTGACTCAGAAAGCCACAATTTCTTTCCTACTCACCTCATGTAAATGGATAGATATTTTTACTATAGAAATTTACCACTTTGCCCGATAGGTGAACATTCTTAAAAATACAGCTTATGGCGTTTCTGGTACTTTCTATCCTCAAACTCTACTATGTAGGGGCTGATCTGTTTGTCAAAATTTGTCATCTGGAGACAGCTGGCGCAGTCCTGATGGCTCCTGACTTTATTCCATCAGCACATCTTGTCACAGAAAGACAATGTGCGATGGGAAAGTATCCTGAACCATATCCTGTCCTTCCTTTCCTCCTTAGATCATTACAGTAGCTAGAGAGAAAATTCAAACTTTGAAAGAACGCACGAAACATTAACAAAATACTCAGATGGCGGTGTAACTTCTTTGTTGCTCATTGCAGATGTGCACGCATGCAAACACCAATTCACCAGGCTGCACATTTGGGGCTATTTTATGAGATCCTGCAAACACAGGAAATCTCCTGAAGAAACACACGTGGAGTTGGGTCTGTAAATTAAACCCCCAACGCTGGAGGTTCGAGGCTACTGTGCTAACAGTTTAGCTTCCATGCCACTCCATGATACTTATTATTACACTGCCTGTCAAATTAAAATCATCATTTGAATTTAAATCAAGAAGTACTGAAGAACCAATGACTGGATCATTATTACAGCTCAGCAACGTTATGCAGCAATAAAGTGAAGTCAGCTGAGTACTTGACTCCTCTGAATGGGCAGGTTATTCCATCAATGGCACATTCCAGGACGGTAATGCCAAGATTCATTGGGCTGAAATTGTGAAAGAGTGGTTCAGGGAGCATGAGGAATCATTTTCACATGTGAATTGGCCACCTCAGAGTCTCAACCTTAACACCCTTGAAAGTCTTTGAGATGTGCTAAAGAAGACTGTACAGAGTGGTGCAACTCACTGATCATCAATACATGATTTTGACGAGAAATTAATGCAAATCTGGGTGAACATAAGAAAAACACACGGAAGCAATGTGCATGAATGTAACTGACACTTTACTAAACCCTGCGGGGAAATTCTCTTTATGTGCCCCCCAACTTGCTCTTTATACAATAAGCTGACCATGAAGGGCACCCAGGAAGCTGGGGGGGGGGGGGGTTACGGGCGTTGCTCAAGGACCCACAAATGCGCCAAAGCTGGGATCAAACTGTCGACCTTCTGACCACAGGCACACAGGCTTAGCTCGCTGAGCTACATGCTGCCCCATGCACCGCAACCAAAGCTAGAGGTGGCCCAGCAAAATATGAAAGTGTTAAGAAACATTTTTGGCCAATCAGTTCATTTCTGCATATGTAAGAATGCGTAAAAATAAATTGGAGAAGAGTATGTAGGTGAACCTGGATGGCATCTGCTTTTTTGGGGCTATCCTAGAGCACATTTAGCCATCGACTCATTCCACCATGGTGTGCTAAAAAAACGTTACGGGCATCATTCCTGCCTGCTGCCTTTAGACACTATAACACCCTGCAAATGACCCATCCCTGAGCTGTAACATACAAGAAACAACTCATATCTGCAACAATGAAATCCAGCGCTATCTGTTTTTTTTATTATTATTATTAATTATCCCAGCTAATTAATTTTATTTGTTTAGCAGTATTTATTACCTAAACATTCCGTACTAATCTGTTTTTCAGGATTCCATTTTTGTACTGTGTGCTTCTAATTTGTCTTTTTCACTGAATGCTTGTCTGTGCTCTACAGTACATGCGTGCTGCTGTATGCACTAGACATTCCTTCTGCAAGTGATGAAGTTCATCTAATTTCAAAACTTACATATAAACTACAGTTTACAAGAGCAAATTTGACATATTTGTTACTCATAATATTGTGCGGACTGAATACTGCTCTCTCTGAACCGTATGCCACTATATGATCAGAACCCATGACATTTAGACTGTTCTTGACAAATTAATACATTTACCCGATGCTTCATAGGTCCACAAGTAATGATTATATTTCTGCTTTAACTCTCAGGCCTTACTGAAGCCCCGAAGTACCTCTTCTACCAAAGGAATCTTATCAAGTTTATTCAGCAGAACAGATGAAGGAGCAGCCTCACTTTATGAAAGACAAGATGTCTGAAAGTGACAAGGGTAATGACTGATAGAAAGGGCTTTTCAAACTTAAAACTGAACAATCTTTCAAAAGAACTTTGAGTCTGAAGCAATATGGCTTTCAGATGTTTTTTTTTTCTCCCATCTTCATCGTGGGTGTAAAAACAACTGATAAGAGGTTATTTAACACACTTGTGTCGCAGATGTCAGCGATAAACTGGTGCATCCCAAATGTGTCAGAAGGCAAATATTTATTGAAATCATTCTGCATCCGAACGCACTAGATACTTGATACTGGAGAGGAACAATCATAGACATGCCGTAATTGTTTTTATGAGGCAAACGTTATTAATCTGGCCTTGGTTTAAATGCACAAGCCCAATCAAAAATATTTCACCAAAGGGAATAAAGCTAAGGTACAGCTGGAAGATATATATACATAATAAATTTAATCTTATGGCAAATAACTGCACATCGCTCAAAAAGTCCAAAGTTCCCAATTAAAATCCAAAAATAAACAAGTGAAAATTAAATTAAATATATGCAATAAATCACCGTAAATTATATAAAATAGTTGCTAAAAGATTCAGCTAAATAAAATCCAGATGGTGCTTGGGTTCTGGACAAGGATGAGAAATGCCTCTGTCCCATCTTCAATAGCATCCCATAATATCACACTACACACCATCAGCACTTGGGTCATGTAGGGTAAGAGCCCAGGATTTTTATGATTATCCCTCAACGGTTAATTTTAGGCCAATCATATGCACTTCAACATGAACAGTGACTGCAATGATTCACCGTTACGTCATGGATCAAAATAATTTTCTTAACTTTGAACTTGTGATTCCATTCTCTTTCACTAGATTTATTATTAATAATGTATCTTTGTCCAAAACGTAATGCTTAGAGAAATCTCACACTTATGTCCCAGGATGTCTGTGTTTATGTGAAACAACGAGCATCGAAAACAAGCCTGACGGTTTCAGCTCCTTGTCCCCAGGCATTCGGGTTAATCCGTAAAAGTAAACATTTAAAATCTGCAGTGATAGAAGGGGGAAACTGGGTTCCACAAAGGGATGCTTTAAGGATGCATAAAAACGGTTTGTGTCATTTAAACCTGGAACCGAATACTTCCAGATGCACCTGAGAGGATGAGACCCCGTGTCTGGGTACGAGAGATTGGCGCACACAGTAGTCACGGAGACCGCCTCTCCAGAATGCACGGTTCTCTGAAATAAATTTGACCCTAGTGACCAAGTCCAAGCAAACTGGTCATTCCTGCCAAAAAGCCTGAAAATCCTACATTATCCTGTTGGCATAACGCACAAAGGAGAATGAAGCTCTGTTTGGCTGGACAGACCTGTAAGTGAGACAATACTGGAACCTGAATCACCAGCTGTGTATGACATAAACTTGAGAATCTATAGTAGTTTTATAGGTGCTGTGAAAGGCACTCCAAAGTCAACATACACGTCTGCATCGCCTGATTTTCAGCCATATTAAAAGGTTATTTATAGCTATATGGATGACATTATTGTGCGCATTTAATACCTCTGTTTACACAAAATGCTTATATATTCAATAAACCCCCAGGCTGTACAAGGTATATCTTGGTGCTGTTTGTCAGTGTGGCTTAAACACTTTATTTCATTTATTAATAAAAGGACATGTTGCCGTGTCTAGCAGTGGCACCAGTATTGTCATACCTACTTACACATGGAAGCCCAGTTTGCCTATATATGCGCTTGTTATTAGCACTGTTGGCAACTCTTCAGCAAGGAAAGTAGCTATTGGCTGTCCCAAAAGTCGCTAGAAGTCACAGTATGACGCCATCGCCTCATTTGCATAATTGTGTAACTGTAATGGATGCTGTAGGAGAGAGAAATAATGTGTTGGGAGAGACAAGAAGTGATCAAAATACCCTAAATACGTTTAGAACTACAAATGAACTTGACTCTGTCGATTTTTGTTTTATTTTATATCACAATAACAACACTTCTCCTGGGACTGGCAAAACTGACCCCAAAGAGACACTGGCGGAATTACTTGTATTAAGTTTTTTTAAGTGTACAAGTCACAGTAAACAAGTGAACGGTTAACATTTTTAACCATAACATTTTTTGTATAAAATCTACATTAACAATCTAAACGGACCAAAAAATTACAATAGAAAAAATGGCAATGTGAGAAAATAATGCACATCTCCTGCTCTGACTGTAGCTGGGCGGGGCTGTTGCGCGCGGACTGTCCGCCTGTGAGAGCTTTGGGACGAAAGAGGAGCCCACGGCAGCACGCGCCGCTCGGTGAGCAGAGTAAGAACGATAGGTGCTTTCACGTCAGAGTCTTCAAGAGTCTCCAATAACACCAGAATAGATTTGTCGCTAGTCGCTTTTTTGAAAACGAGTCGCTAGAGGGGTTTAAAAACTCGCTAAATATAGCGACAAAGTCGCTAAGTTGGCAACACTAGTTGTAAGAGCAAATGTCCACAAGAGGGCGAGGCAGTTCAAAACGGGGAAGGAGCAAAGCAGTGACGATAGAATGGTTGCTAAGGAGCCCTGATCAGACTGGGATTTGTGAGCCTCATTATAGGTTGAGATCTACAACAGAACACTGCTAACCTGCACTGTATGACACGTGGTTTGAAATCAGTGATGAAATGGACAGGTCCAAAGCTTTTGTCTATTGATCAATAGAATCTGCAGCCTGATGATAGATAGATAGATAGATAGATAGATAGATAGATAGATAGATAGATAGATAGATAGATAGATAGATAGATAG
>JAABNY020000032.1:13083574-13094071 GCA_015164015.2 Brevimyrus niger
ATAGATAGATAGATAGATAGATAGATAGATTAGATAGATAGATAGATAGATAGATAGATAGATAGATAGATAGATAGTTTATTTATTCCGTCAGGGAAAATCAGGGGCCCCAATAGCTGTAACACTTTGTTAAAAAAATTCCCATTAATAAAAATTATTATAAACGCCCAGGAAGATATGTAAATTTTTAAAAAAAGTTTTGACAGTGTGACTTTTCATGAAAATCTAAAACACATTTAACTGTTATTCTGAAAAAGTAGACAAGACTGCAATTAAAAAGAATTCTAATTCCCTATGCAGGACATACGAAATACTGCATTACTTTTGTGGAAGTTAAAAGTCATGAGTCTTAGACCAGTGACAGGTTCTGCTTCTATACTGGTGGATACTGGAGTCATCGGGAAGCCGGGAAGCACGGTCAAAGTCACCCAGCATCTCCAAGAAAAGGGCACACCCTCTCTTATACTGTACACACTTACAACAAAACACTTACTCTGCTTTCACCAGGTACTTGCCTTCTGGAAACTTCCTTATTTGTTTTGCTTAATTTCTATTGGTCAGTTGCACACCATTCCAACATTCCTCGCGTGTGAAGGTAACATTTTGGATTTCTCACGACTTTGCACTTTTCAAATTAGGCAACCTCTTTGCGCAAAACAGGTTAAAGTAAAACACACATTTCATATTACAAATCACAGCAAGAAAACATACTCATTAATAACAGGATGCATTTTTTTCAGTCTTTGAAGCTATTGTATGCCACCCTCGAGTGAGGCCTGTACCTTTATATTGTACACATTCCCAAAACTGTGGTAACTTTTAAAGTGTATATTTAGTTCTTATACCCAAAAATCATTTAATTTATTCTATACTCCCACACCTTCAAATTACTTGTCTATGGTTTTCCTGGGGTGCTGCTTTTATATAAACCATGGGCAGTACCTAAGGGATACTGCACCACCTAGTGGATAACAGTGGTATTAACGCTTACCCAACATCCGCAGTATTATTAAATAAAAGGTTTTATTAAATTTTGCGATATTAGCCGCTCTTTATTTCTCCAAAAGATTTTATAGTACCCTGAACTGAACTTCTCATATGTCAGCATCTCCAGAACAATAAAGAGTAAAAGACCCCCCTCATATTTGGTTCCTTATAAAATCGTAATATATCTCTGGAGTTTAGGAAGTCTGATTTAATTTTGGTTGCCCCTGGGTTGCTGTGTCAGTTATTCTGTATTTTGCTGGGATGCAAGGCGTTCGCAATGATTTCCCAGCGTTTGTTAAGTGCGCTTGTACAGGAGGGAAGCGCAGACGATCTGTTGCTTTCTACGGCGCACCTGTTACAGGCCTATTAACTCAGTTCTCAAGCATTCAGTTTTCTGGTAAGCCACTTTATTGCCCATTTTGTTGTCATTCCAAAATTTCACCATCTACGAGGTTTACAAGGAGGACACATGCACACTAAAATGACAGGGTAAAATGACCTTTAGTGCAACGTTGTTTGACAGATGCGTGTTGGTTGATGAAAATTATTAGTGAAAATGATACTTGGCTACATAATAATTCACATTTTCCAGGTACCATGTGCGAGCTATACTAGGAATATATGTCGCTGGTCGGAACAGGCCTATATGTATTCCGCAGCCTATATGTTTTTAGTGATCAGTTGTGTCATCTATGTAGGCCTATTTGCTTTATGGAATGTTTGTTTCATAGTTGGGCAATGAACGTGTAAACTTCACGTTTATAGGACCTGTGTGTTCATTTCGTAAGGTATTGGTACGTAAGGTAATTAATTAACTGCTCTTCTTTTGATCAGTCTCACATGTGACGTTTGATATGATGGATCGTGAACGCTCATTACATACAATTATATCTATAGCTATTAAAGCTACCAGAAAAGGAACCAACAACCTCAATACCAAGAGTTTGGATCAGTTCAGCATTGACGTGCTCTGGCAAACTGAAGAGCCACATGGCTTCGAGGAGCTCCGGTGTAAATGACTAAAATATTAAGCTGACTCAAACCTCCAAGGGCTCCAGAAGGCGAACTTGGGTAAATTATGCGTGGTTTACAAAGGGGAAAAAATGATAACTCCAGTACGCAGGCTTTAAGTGGATTAAAAAATAGGCAGAAAGACAAAACATTTACTTTTGAGGTCTGGGATTTCGTAGCGGAAGGTCAGAGAGATCACAGTTCTCAGCAAATCCAGTAGGGGATCCGTTGCTGACTCTGTTTTTTCACTGCATCTTGATGGCATTAGTCATATTTTCCAGCCTTCCCAAGCTTATAACAACACAGATAACGAAGTTACTGTCAGCTTGTTGAAATAATATGGTGCAGATCATGGGTCAGAAGGTATTACCGCAACACACGGCTGGCTTTCAAAACCGCAAAGTCGCGACCGCATATTACATAACAATGTCTCAGCACATTATTAACCAGGAAAAGTCCTGTCACGCCTATGAATGTGTGCACTGCTATTTCACTGGTAAGAGAAGAAGTAGCAACTTTTCGACCCCTAACTGCCGGTTGGCGACGCTCATCAGTAAAAAATAATCTGCGGTTAACTGCTTTAAACTTCAGTCATTCTGGAAAATATCCATAGCCTATTAATAATCATTAAGCACACATGTAGGCCTGGTTAAATTCACTGCTTTTCATAAACTTTTTTTTCAAATCTTTGAAAAGCAATATGCCAAGAAACTGTAGGCGTACAGTTTTCTAGAACTTTTAATATTCTACACTTTTCATAATACACTGCTATTCATCATATAACAATGATTTCATTTAAATATAGCAAAATTGCACACCGGTACTATTATCTCCAAACCAAGAGTAACTACAAATTTGCAGAATATAGGAACAGACTTATATGTCATGGCTTGATAATGTGTGTATATATTATATATACGCAAAAATTAATCAGATGAAATAAAAACGATGTAGCGGCTTTGTGGTAATTCTTCTTCTCGGCAAGTGTGCAGTTTGGCGACACCGGCCAGTGAGATTAAGGGGTTTCTTCAGTCAGCCTCACAGCTGCCCTTCCTTCCCCAGGACGTGACCCGGGGGCCGCGGTAAAGGCGTTTACAGCACATCGCTGATGCACTCTTGTCTGCGGGAGGCAGCATCTGGGCTGCAGCGTCTTCAGGCATCGCCACGCCGGTCGCCGGCATACCGCCGTTCAGGAGCAGCGCCTCCTTCCCGCCTCCAGGCTCCTGTTACTGGGGTTTCCCGGGGTTTACCGACAGCTTTCCCTCAGTGACCAGCCCTCACTACCTCTTGTTTGTGGAGCGCACCTGCTGTCTCACCCAGCCTGCTGGTGCTGGACAAAATACACATTATTATTTTTTTTTCTTCATAAAATCGTTCTGTCTCCTTGCATATGTTATTACTTTTTGGTAATGCTTTACTTTAAGCAGTCAACATACTGCATTACACATTCCTTTATAATGCATTATACAGTTCTGCATTCATTTGGTTTAATAAACATGGCTATAACTATGTATAAAAAGGCATATCATCGTAGTCATGTATTTTATGCATTATGAATGCTTTATGAAGCTCTCATCTATAATGCACTATAAATATCTTCATAAAGTAGTACAAAGCATTCTTAATGCTTATACCAACCAAGTATTTATACAGTATTAAAATGCATGGCAAACATGGATACAATGGATACAATACAACCTTTTTCCAAATAAATATTAATAGCCATGTTTATAATACTTTATGACTGTGTTACAGTGAATTATAAGAAGAGTTATTTGGCTTTATGAATAAAGTGTTACCCAATTTTCATAATGATAAATATTTCAGTAATTGTATGGAAAAACATCACCAAAACTATTAGCAACATTACTATGACTAATAATAATAATAAACCTGACACAATAGGAGTAACTAGGAATATAATTTTGACTGTCCCCATTCCAGTATGATGATGTTATTATCTTAAGGTCACATGATCTTACTTACAGCGTGGATATCCAGGAGGGCGAGGATTGCTAGCGCTGCTCCCAAACGAGGACTGGAAGTTGTGGATGGTTTCCTGTAGGATCTGCCTTTCTCTGCCCTGCACAATTCACACAGGGAGACACCGGAGGGGGGATTTCCCTTGGTCAGAGGACCCCATATTTATTTACCCCATGCTTCCCCACCCACCCACTGAGGGGTTGAGCAGGGGTCTGGTGCCCCCCACCTTTCCGGCGTTCAGCTCCGAAATGGCGGCCAGGATCTGCTGCCGGGGCCCATCCGTTTTAATCCCCAGCTCCTTTAAGTCCCCGTCGGTCAGTGTCAGGAACGCCTCCATGTCCACCTGCAATGACACGACGAGCCCTTTGGTCCACGGTCGGGATCCGCAGGAGAAAACCAGCACCATACTGCACGTAACAGCTCCTCACTGCTACATTCATTCATTCTGATAGGTGTCTGATACAAATCCAATAAAGAGAACAACGGCATCGGTTGCAGTAATATTTTGTGAGAAGTACAACGGCAGACAGATTTGTGGTAGGCAAGGCAGTCAATTGGCTGACCTCTTGTTCTTCAAAAATTGGCTGGTATTTTTCCAGGGAGAGTTTTTTCAGAATGCTTGACAGTTCATCTGCAAAACACAGCAATAATAATAATAACAATAATCATAATAATAAAGTGGTAAGAGTTTTAGCCAAAAAGAGCATAAAACGTATTAGCACTTGGAACAAATCACTGCAAGAAATCGGACCAGCTGTTTCTTATGTGACATCAGGCAGGAGGAAACATACTGGGGAATGAGATCCAGAATATCTTGCTCAAGCAGAAATTACAACGTGAATCTTCCAGCTCCTGTATCTACACAAGCAGAGCATTGCACTAACACAAAGGTCATGGGTTTTAATCCCAGGAAGCACACATAAATTGTAACCCTTCTCTGTAAGCTGCTTTGAATAAGCGCACAGGATAAATGAATTAAATGTAGATGAACAAGGATGTGATTACAGTGCCCCCTAGTGGTGTAGCCTCACCCTCATCGGTAATAGTGCCGCTGCTGGAGCCGGCACTGCTCTTAGACCGGGGATGTGAGGAGGTGGAGGATAAAGAATCCCCAGCTGGGAGCTTGGGGGTCGGGGATGGGGAGGGGGTCAGGGTGGGGGAGGTGCTCTTTGAGGTAGAGGAGTTCCCAGACTGAGGCCTTTTTGTCAGGTCTATCTTCTGCAACACGAGAAATGGAAGAAAAAAAAAAAAACCGCATAGGATGAGGGATGGTCCAAAAACACGGGGGGGGGGGGCACCATGTGCCTGAAATCGAAATCAAAAGATGACACAATGTGCTGACAACAGATTTAACTAAAAAAAAATTTAATGCAGTGCCAATGTTATTATAAATCTTATCGGAGAACCACAGCTCTTAAAAAAAAAACCAAAAAGAGGTGGCTTCGAACCCAGGTCAAAAAGAAATACTACCATCTGCCTTTTCCACATAATAATAATAAAAGCAAACAGTTATCATAACCTCAACCCGGCAACCAAAGCTCAGGATGAAATCTGGTCTTCCACCAAGCCCAGGACCTGTGTTTATCCTGCAATCTAACAGCAGTTTCTAATTTCCCTCTTACATCTAACAGGAGAGTGTGGGGAACTGAGGATTAAGGAGCCCTTCTGGAGTACTTTACCCTCCTAGTGTGAACGTCACTGGTCACTAGGCTGCGGGTGGTGTGAATGTCAGGGAGGCTGACGTCAGGCGCGGAGGGGGTCGGCGTCTCCATTGCGGGAGGCTTCTGGTCAAGTAATCCGGCGGCCTTCTTCCTTTGGGCTACAATCTGGGATAGGACATTGTCTGTGCTGCCCCCTATGGGTGTAGGAAGGGAAATACATTCTGCTAGCTTTACCTCTCAAGCTGAAAATATCAGGCATATGAAGCGAGAGAGGGGCCTCACCGGAGCGGTTATGGGGGTCGGTGCCATGCCGGCTTACACCTGCCACGCCGTTGGACCCCCCCGAGGAGTGGGGGGAGTAGCTGAAGTTCCCCGAGTTCGAGGGAGATGCGGGGCCCTTTGTGATGCTGGGGAACTTGATGGACCTCGTCACTGCACGGCTGACGGACGTCTACGTCACCAAGGGGAAGCAGACAGTCACATGGGGTGCTGATCTAAGGCTCTAGAAAGCTATTTTTTTAACATGCCCCCTCAACACTGTTATATAGAGAAGAGCATTTCAGCAACATAAAAGGGTAAAAATGTATAAAATAAAAACTTTTGGAGATCAAAGCTGAAATAATGTTTGGAGATAAAAAAGTTGAAATTAACTTATAAGAAAAACAGAAGTGATTGTGACCAATGTGTAGAAGGTGAATCTTAAAAAACTTATATATTATATATACGTATATACGTATAATTATTTTCTTTTAGGTGGTCATAATTCTTTCTATATATATATAACTTAATTTTTCCAAATAAATTAAATAGAGAACTTGTAAAATTTATACAAAAACTTCCAGACTTCTGAACCTATGACGTTCTGGTGTTAAGGAGCTGCCCTACAGCACTCACGATGTCGGAGCTGCCGCTGCTGTTGAAGTTGCCTTTGCTGGGCCTCTGCGGCATGGGAAGCCGCCCCCCCGACTCTGCCTTGCCTTCCTTGGGGGCACGGGAGCGGTCCGAGTTCCACGGCTCGAAGCTGGACGGAGGCAGGAAGGGAGGGATCACTGCCTTCAGCTTGTCATTGGGGAGCCTCGTCAATGGGGCGCCGTTTCGGAGCTGCAGTATGGAGAGAAGGTGAATGTAAGGCAGTGACCCCATTTTCTACATCACAGATTTCCGTTGACCCAATAGACTTTTTAATTATTTTTTTAACATGTTTGTTATACTGTGTTGCACATACAGAGTAGCCAAATTAGTGCAGAAAGTCACATTTTATTTTCCCTGTACAGTAACATGTACAGTTAGGCGAGCTTGTCTTTACAAGGCTGAAGGTGATCGCCATCATTTTACTCCAACTCATTTATATTTATTGATTTTTATCTGTTTTTTAAACGGACTTTGCAATACGGACTTGCAATGAGGTTGCAATTCCATGTTACAGATGTAGCGACACCTTTCTTGGGCACAAGCTCCAGCTTTCCCCGTCGCTACCATGTTGTTTGTGAATCTGCTACAGTGTTTGGGTGCGCCGCGCTAATTTACCCGTGAAGAACAGTACGTCGCATTAGTTCTACTTTTGGTGCTCGCATGTAAAACAAGTAATAAAATCGATTTTCATAAAAACATATCGTCCTGAACTGTAAATTCGAAATAATCGATAAAATCAATGTATTGCCCAACCCTAATTGTATGTGGTGTTTTAATCATAATTTTTAAAAGAATAATAATTAGTTGAATATATTTTTTCTCAGAATTTTTTTTTTTATCAATTACTATACATTTCAGGGGACCCCATTTGAATTCCGAGCAACCCCACGTGGCGTTTTGACCCCAAAGTTGAAAAACACTGATGTAAGAAGAAATAAGTGAGGGAACAAAGCAGGGATGCTTCAGACCATTAATGGATCATGGTTATATGTCTGATATTTTATGTTTAGTGATGGCCAAATTAATTTTCATGCACCATTTGCTACATTTTTTGACTCCACTAGATGGTGCTCACTGCTCAAAAATGTCTCAAAGCATGCCCCAAAGCCAACCAAGAGTGCCATGGTGTGGGGTCAAAAATACCGCAAATGGTTCATGAAGCTTCATTTGGCCATCAATATTTATTTTACTAAATTTATCTTATTTATTTATAATAAATCGACATACAGCTGAGAAATCAGGGTGAGGCAGTCCCAGGAGAAATTGGGAGTTAAGGAACTTGCTCAAGGGCTCAACACTCTAGCAACACTGGAATTTCATCCAGTGACCTTCTTATAACAGGCACAGTGCCCTAACCCACTAAGACACACACAGCCATTGCTTTATAAATGTTATTTTTTTTAACTTAGGCCCTGGAACTTCATCTCCAATCTAGGCTAGCAACAACACAAACCAACTCGTTCCAGTAGCCAAACCCCTTATTTTTTTCTTGCAAACTCCCAGACATAAAATATCGACACTCCAATTAAGACAGGGCCTCATACTGTCGGATCAGTCAAGGACTGAAAACATCACCCAGTTCCACTGCAGGCTGCACCCATACCATGGTGGTTATGAGGGAGTCCTCCTTCTCTGTACTGCTTCTGCCAAGCCCTAAAAAAAATAAATTAAGGAATGAAGGCAAAATTAAATAACACCATAATTCAACATTCTGACCTCATTCAACTCAACAATGTTCAAATTTAATTATGTCTAATCCGACATTGTGAAGCTTCAGCTTTAGATGAATTATATGGCACTTGTGCAGATCTCTGTGCTTATGAAGACGGCCCGGCCTCTGTCCATGGTGTCCCACTGCTCACCGCTGTCCTTGCTCTTGGAGGTCCAACCGAGGTCGATGCTCCCCAGGCTAGGGGGTCGCGTTCCTGTCCCGCACGGGCCGCTGCTCCGCCGGTCCGCCCTCATGGTCGACTCCAAGCTATCTGGGGTCTGTGTGCCGCCTGGGAATGGAGCCAGTCGATTGGTGGACAGACCGTGCCGCAGGGTCCTGGTCAGCTTCAACCTCCGGAAGCGGTTGGACATACGGCTCCACCAAGACTGTGGGCGACACAGCGGGCAGGAGTGAGGGAATGCTGCCATGGGAACTCGTGTCACTGCTGAACACCCGAAGATGACGGGGGAGCACAGAACAACTGTCATTGGTGGCTTGACACTGCTTGATAAAAATATTTTCTGATACTTCAAAAATGTGAGTATCAGGTATTAATTAACTTACATACCTATACAGCATGTACTTTTATAATTGAGCAAGCAGGGTTAGCTAGTGATGGGCAAATGAAGCTCCGTGAACCATTTGCTGTATTTTCTGATTCCACTAGATGGTGCTCTCCGTTCAGAAAAGGGCACAAAGCATGTCCCAAAGCAAACCAAGAGCACCATCTAGAGGGGTCAAAAAATACAGCAAATGGTTCATGAAGCTTTATTTTGCCCATCACTAGGGTCTGTCAGTGTCCCTGTAGCAATTGGGCATCTGGGCCATCCTCAAGGGCTGAACAGTGACATCACTCTTTTGATCATGTGATTAGTCCTAACCTACAGCGCCACACCAACCTAGTGTGCACCGGTTTAAGGACCATAGTCAGGTTTGTCAAATGACTAGTTCATTGTGGAACTGTCAGTCCTAAATGGTGATAGTAACTATTTAAATATAAGAGCATAATAGAGCTTGCTGTGTTTCTTTTGCCTGTGGTCTCACATGCTTAATACATGGACTACTGAAGAAGCCATCGCTTTTAATAAGCGTAGCATAAAATTCATCCACACAACTTCCTGTTGCACTGCACCTTTAAATCCCCCTTTTCGTCAGGTGGGGAGGGCACGATGAGGCTCTGCCGGCTGCGGGATCGCGCGACGGACGACCTCGTCTTCTGCCGGGCCTTGTCTTTGTCCACCTGCATGCAGACAGAGGCCAACAGTCTCACCAGCTCCGTATCTGAAGGAAGAAAGCAGAAAGAGATTAAAGAACCATCGAGCAGCAGGATGAAAGGCCAGAAGCAGCATATCAACCATAATAACGTACCTGCGTCATTCAGCAGCATGACGAGATCAAAAGCAGTGTATCCGTTTTTGGCTCGAAGATTGACATCTGCTCCCTGGTTCAGTAGATACTTCACAACATCTTTGTTCCTAGAGAGTAAAGATAGAAACCAAAAATCCAGAAATAACACAATACAATCCTGCCATAATAACATGTGCTAAATAAATAAACTCCAGGGGTCTTAAATCAAAGTGGATATAAGCTACAAGGGTCTTTAGTATTAAATAGGCCAGTGTTTAGGAAAATAATGAGAGTGATGAACATATGAAAAGGACATGAATTTGCCCATATTTAAAACCTTGCAGCAGCAAAACCCACCAGCAGGAGTCATAATTTTCAAACGCCTTATTTCTTATAATAAAGATCAAGCTATTATTTTAGCGATTTTTATTACTTGTTGATAAACATTCTGGGGGATACCAGAGGCTGTTGTACCCTCTGTGCTGGTAATTCATTGCAGCTAAGTACTGAGGCCATGGATTATGATAAATTCAGGTGACATGTGTCCGACATGTATCAGTGACAAATGTATCACTCCAAGTATTTATAAAATGCTACAAAATGTCAACAGTTATTTTATTTATTGATAAATTATTATTTATATCCTAGGCCTTGGATAGGTATGTACGTATTTGAAAGTTCAAAGCCATGTCAGCATCTTTGGCTATCTCATGGCAAGAGCTGGGGTTAGTGGATGTCAATTCATATAACCAGACAAAACTGGAACCAGATAAAACATGATGCACACACACACACACACACACACACACACACACACACACACACACACACACACACACACACACACTATGCATATACTGTTTATATATATATAATCTATATTAA
>JAABNY020000032.1:13094171-13106533 GCA_015164015.2 Brevimyrus niger
AATACATGTACATATGCACATGCACACACATACACTTTTACAGAAACACACACACTTAGAAGGCACGCACGCACGCACGCACGCACGCACGCACGCACGCACACACACACACACACACACACACTATGCATATACTGTTTATGTAAATATCATCTCTAGTAAAACTGAAGACATAAAAAAATAAACAACTTAATGTTACAAGGCGTGCACCACATCTGTTTGTGATAAAAAAAACTCTAAAAAATCTTCCTTAGTAAACATAATGAACAACTTGCAATGTAGTCTAGCCTAGAGTTCTCTATAGACCCGAAATTAAAGCATATTAAAACAGCATAGCTTATATACAATGGGAAAATGCTATGACTAATGCACAACACAGATGCTCCTTAAAAGCCTCAAAAAAATCTTAAAAGCTAATGTTCGCACTACTATTTACAGACAGGTAGTAGCACAAGATTATAACTGACATATTTTAATGGCTGAATGTCGAATTTAGCAAGATGTCTTATACTGTGAAATGCTGCAATCAGAAGATTAACATTAGCCAGCCTACTTTCATAGCTTAGCAAGACACAGTGACCTGTTAGCACCGCAAGCTAATGATTAAAATAAGCCGTTTGGCCTTCCAGTCGTTGCAAACTTCACACGGGAACAGTTGCGCTTTCGAATGATTTACCAGAAGCTGTTGTGAAAACAGTGTTAATAGCAGTGGCAGACTGTCCCAGCCTCCACGCAGAGGGATGGACACCCACCCGTGATAGGTGGCCTGCATGAGGGCAGTCCAGCCATGGACACTGTCCTGCTTGTTCATGTCGGCGTTCCTCTCCACCAGGAGCTGCACCACCTGCAGCTGCCCGCTGACCGCCGCGATCATCAGCGGGGAGGCGCCATCCGCGTTGGCAGAGTTCACCTGGGCCGGCTCCTCTTCCAAGATCTCCCTCACCAGCTGGGGGTTCCCTATCTCGCACGAACAGCGGGGAAGAGAGACTGGAATGTTCCAGGCTCCAAAATGTCACCTTTGGTACGTCTCAGAAAGGTTTTTTAAGGCAAACAGGCTCAGAAGAAGGCCGTTTGACTAGATGTGAACAAAATGGTCTCCTAAGCAACAAAGTAACATTTAAAAAAATAAAAATTAAAAAAACTAATTGTCAATACAAAATTCATCTCTTATTCACTCACTCCTTCCCTCCATCAATTCGAATTTGGGAGAATTTCAAAACTGGAAAGGTATAAGAGGCAAGGAAAGTTCAGGTCCACAAAGTACAAATCCAGACCAAGATTTTGTTTCAACCAACCGGCTGGTTCTCAGTGACTCTTTATGCTCAACTGGTTGGTTGAGATAAAATCTGGGTCTGGATTCATACTTTCTGGACCTGAACTTTTCACCTCTGACAGATGGGAATTCAGAAATTCAGAAGTAATATGGGCTAGATTTTGTTTGCAGTTCCCAATAAAATATGATAAAATGCTAATTATCTTTGTTAATTCATTGAAATACAAAGGATTTTGGGAAAATGTTCTTTGAACGACGTGCAGCCGACTCACCTAATTTTAAGGCGCTGAATACATCTGGCCTCTTCTTCTCATCAGCTTTAAGGGTTAAAAAAAAATCAGACATGGATAAAGACAAACCTAATGTGCACAAAAAATATTACTATGGCAATCATGTCTTCAAAAGTAGAACCTTAAATGAATCCTAATGGATCCAGGTTCAGGGAAAAACTCCTGACAGCCATTTCTAGATAACGGTCCATCAAAAACCATCAAAGGCAGAGCTGAGCAGTTTGTGCTTCAGTGGGTCAGGATGTGAAGCCTGTGATGGAAAGGTTGTCGGTTCAAATCCCAGGGCTGGTGGATTGATTTCGCTGCTGGGCCCTTGAGCAAGATCTTAACCCCAAATTCTCCAGGGACTGGCCCATTGACAGGTGTGGAATGACCACTTACATGACCCTTGAGTTAAACCATTAATGCGTGTTCATCTGTTCTGCAGTTACAATATATTTTAAGTACTTACAGCACTGGGGGTAGGGCTATCATTCAGCAACTGGAGGGTTGCAGGTTCGAGCCCTGGCTCCTCCTGACCCATCAAAGTGTCCTTGAGCAAGACACTGAACCCCAAATTGCTCCCAGTGAGCAGGTTGACACCTTGCATGGCAGCCTCCGCCACCGGTGTGTGACTGTGAGTGTGGAAGGGGGAATGCGAGGCATGTATTGTAAAGCACTTTGGGTACTCGTAGGATGCAGTCCATTTACCATGTTACGAGCATTAAGATTATCGATTTCTCAAAAAATGTATGTTCCTTTGGATAAAAGTGTCTGCTTAACTTAATGTATAAACTTGTGATACTTTATAATCATAATACTATATAGTAGTTCACACTGTACCTAACAGAAACAACTAACAGCAGGACAGCTGGACGCATCATTAAGGGTATGACTGAAAAATAATGGTATGCTGTCATTCCACACCTACAAATGCGACGGACGGCAAATCAAAAGCGTAAAGAATGGTGCCGCTACAGTGTTAGCCACACCCCCTTAAAGGGACAGGGGAGGGTGTTAACTTCATTACTTCCCATTATGCATTTACAGCACTGCAAGAAATAAATCGGTAACGGCTATTAGCGGGGTGAGACTTTTCACACCAGCACAAGTAAGGACTTCAAAGAGGCTGAGAGGATCATCTAATCCTATAACTAATTTGGCTGTATACTTCTCTGTTTTATTGTTGTACAAAGTTTCAAAAATCAGTATCAAGCCACGAAGTAGATGGTAGTATGTGAATCAGGGTATTTTTTCTAAAGAAAACAACAGTGACAGAAAGGACATTGCTAATCAGGATGATTTAATACTCAGGATGATTTAAGCCGAACCATAGAGTCTGGCCTGCTGTAGCTGTGTTTAATCCCTGTAAGAGAAAATTTAAAGTTTAATAAAGAACCCGATGGTACCATAGGGTCGACCTGCCTCACCAGTTTCATTAACCACGAACAATGCGTCATGGCCGCTGTTTGAGATCGTAACCCTATCTGACTCAATCATGTCGTCGTTTAAATAATAACTGCGCGGGGAGATGCTTCCAGGCGATAGTGTGGGGTTTATTCTCACTTGACCAAATAGCCCTGAGAGCGGAGCAGAACGGTCGGGTTTCCAGCCAATACCTGACTGTGGCCTCACGGTGGTGACCAAGTCCAGGTAGCTCTTCACGTCCTTCTGCTGGAGCTGGAGGGCGATTTCGAAGGCGGTTTTGGACAGCACGTTGAGGTGGTCTGGGTCCGCGCCGCGCTCCACGAGCTGCTGGGCTACCCCCACCTTCCCGCTGAGCACGGCCAGCATGAGGGAGCTCCAGCCTGTGGTCTTCAGGCTCACGTTGGCATCGGCGCCCCACTCCAACAGCAGCCGCACGGTGGACTCGAACCCGTGCTGGGCGGCCACCATCAGCGCCGTGATGTCCAGAGGCTCCCGCCCGCTGCTGCCGTTGTTATTGTTGTTGCCGTTGCCCTCAGGCATCGCCAGGTGGTCATAGTCATCAACAAAGGCCCCGCTCTCCATCAACAGTTTGACCATGTTGGTATGGCCCCCCCTGGCGGCCATTGTCAGCAGGCTGGCCCCCATCCTGTTCTTACTGTTGATCTCCGCTCCGTTCTCCAGCAGAATGTGGGCAACGTTTAAATGCCCAAATCTGGCGACAGAAAAATTGATAACCAGTAAATTGTCAAGCTCAATCTTAAAACACCACAATGTTAAAACACGCCATCGTAACTGCATCAGTGATCGGCTGAGAATGGTAAATTTCTCCATGCAGATGTAAAGTGTAAAGACACATACGCCGTAATCTAAGAACCACTCGCACCTGACGCTTCCAAAGACTCTGCGATACATCAGCTATAAATTATTTTCATTGTAAGAAAAAAAAAACACGAAATAAACGACCACATGATCAAGTCTGTCATCTGTTTATCCACATCTTTTGTCAGACTCCCCACCAGATTAAATGAGATTTAAAAAGTTTATAATGAGTGAAGTTGGACATTCGTAATTACAGCGACAGAAATGGCAAGTAACAAAGTGGTCCAAGAGAGAGCTAACAGACGCACGTCTACGTGCACATAATTGCGCTGTCAGCAAAGCAGCAGTTCCGTACCTCGCAGCCTGCATGAGCGGCGTCCACCCGTAGTGATTGCGGCTATCCACCGAGGCGCCCTTTCGCAGCAGGAAGCGGACCAGCACCTCATGTCCGCTGGCCGCGGCGAACTGCAGCGCCGTATTGTCTTCCTCGTCCGTGCAATCCACGGGCACCGGCTGCTCCAGGGATCGGGAGACGCCCGGGTCGCACTCGGAGCCCGCGTCCGTTCGCAGCCGGCCGGATTCACCAGCCCCGGGCTCCAGGATCTTCCGGGCCGCCTCGTAGTCGCCTTCATCGCAGGCACGGAAGAGCAGCAGCGACCTGGCCGGCACGCCGTAACTCATCGCCGTGCGATCTCAAGGCTCGGCCGCGCTCCCCTCTATCCAGCGGTTTCCATCGTCCCATAATAAAGAGGCATTGCTTTCTAAAACTTCTGTAAGTTTCTAGATCACCCCAATATAACGCACTATACGTCACCTACTACGCATCTCTGACCAACATATAAAGTCAATTATTAAATGTCGTGTATTTCTTTTTATGCTAGTGTCTAAGAAAATAAACCCCAGCCGGCGTACATAGCTAAATATACTTGCATCTCCGAAATCTGCTCCCTCAAAGTGCAGGCGCATGCGTGACACGGGAGACGCAGGAAGACCCCACCGCAGACCACCTCCTTTCTACCGTAAAATTGGACAAAAGGGAGTAGAGAAAAATTTCGCACAGCTGACCTCAAGCACTGGACCGCTACAAATCCGATGCCGTTTATATACGGCAATATATCTCCGCAAACCGAAATATATTTCATTGTCCTGGACCGAAGGTGTATCTTATAAGAATGGTAACTCTTAAATATTCTTTTGCAACACATAAAGAGGACGGGCACCACTGTAGTCAGTGGGTAGCTTCATGATGTCAAATTATCCATATTATAACCCGAGGTAAACTTGAGTAATGTTTTGAAAGTTCTTGCGTTTGCCGATTCTCTCACCTCTGCTGCTTGTTGTACTGTGGTGGGCAGCCCAATAGCCACAATGATCACTCCCCTCTGAGCAGAGGGGTGCAGTCACCCCCTCTCTCCAGAGACTCCCGTAACTTAATTGTGGAGAGTTTTATACAAAACGATTCACAACGCAAATTATTTTATATTACTATGACTGGGGGGCACGCTAGTGCACTGGTTAGCACTGTCGCCTCACACCTATGGGACCTGCGTTTGACCTTCTGCCAGGCTTCCATGTGTGTGGAGTTTGCATGTTCTCCCCATGTCATCATGGGGTCTCCTCCAGTTTCCCCTCACAGTCCAAAAACATGCTGAGGCTAATTGGAGATGCCAAATTACCTGTAGATGTGTGAATGTGCCCTGCGATGGGTGGGTGCCCCATCCTGGGCTGTTCCCAGCCTTGCACCTGGCACCTCTGGGATCAGCTCTGAACCTCCCATGACCCTGAATACGATAAGCGGATTTGGAAAATGGATGGAAAATGGATGGATGGACATTACTATGACCCTGCACTGGATGGAAGGAAGGACAAACTAACTTGGCTCATGAACAGACAGTTAGATGAATTTGATATCCTTGTTTAATATTTTGAATTTAATAAAGCAATCTCTCTCCTATATGCTTTAAGCCTGGTAGGCTACCCTGTGGTTACAGGTGTTATTATATAACCATTATGGTTTATGTAACCATGATTATGGTTTTGTAAATTGTGTATTGTTGTATTCGCATTTCCACTGTCCCACAAGTATTATTTTTTCTTAACTGGAATGGAAGTGTCATGTGACGTGTGTATCCTGGGACAGGCAAGCCAAGACTGGGAAGTGGTTATGGAAATTAAAAGGATGCTTGTATGTTTCCCTTTCACTCTGACCAAATAACACAAAAATGAAAAATTAAATCAATCCTACATTGTCAGAAAAAAACACTGTACCAATTTGCACCATTTAGGGTACAATTACTTGTCAGTGGGGCTGCATCCTCAAAGGTCTGCCAATTGTACCCTAGATAAATGTGTCTTTTAGTCTAACTTAAGGCACAGAAATGGGCTCCAAGGAACATTTTTGTACCATTAGGGGTAGATTAATGTAGCTTGTACTTTGGGGAACAAAACTGTATTGGGGCTGTACCCATTTTTTTGATTGTGTATACATGTTTACTAATCATTAGGTATAACAGAATGCTCCTTATTATTTGTGCATAATTTTAAAGTTGTTGTCTTTTCCCAGTTACTGTACTTATTGGCTAAGTGCACATCTTAGAAGCATTGAACGCTGCCAGTGTTACATGAACTATATGAGTGTACTTACTACAGCAGGATCCAAATTATTAAATAAACAGTCAAATTTCCTCTACAGATTTTCTTAATGGAAAGGATAAAGGGGGGACGAATAATACTGTTGTGACATATGTAAATTTTGGATTGGAAAAAACAAACAATTTTTGCTGGTGAATGTAACCTATCTAACATCCATTTAAAAAAGCACCTAACCTTGAGTCAATGAGCGTGCAGTGTGAAATTAAGTTGACACAGAGCATGCAATGTCATTAGTCCTTAATTATAGTGCAAGGGGATATCAGGACTCACAAGCCAGTATTTTTCACACATGTTCAGCGTGGGCATGTCAGATATATTCATCTGGATGCGCGGCTAACTGTACATGCATCATTTGAAACCTGCATTACTTACAGTACCAGTCCAGGGTGATTAAAATAGACAGTGCAGTATGTGTTAAGGGGATAGGCCTACATTTTCACTGAACACTGTGTCAGACATTATCAATTTACTATTTCTGTATTCCGCAACATAAAAATGGATGGTTTCAAAAAGCTTAAAATATATTGCCTCTTGGTGTTATTTTCTGTGTTTGGGACGATATAGCATGAGGAATTTAAACATTTGGGGTTGACAAGACTAAAAAAAATATTACTGACTCAGTGTAGGCCGATGACATTTTGAGGTGTTTTGGTTAACAGGCTGAGCATTTCACATCTCATTATTCAGGTAAGCAGGTCCAGCTTTTGGTATAAAATGCTCTGTCACAAAGGAATTCAAAACAATTTTAGAATGAATCCCACGTGATCTTTAAGGACTACAGTTTAACAGCTTTGTCTTATATTCCTGTTTACGTCAAAATCATTGTCTTACAAGTTATATTCCTGTTGCTATAGTGATAACTGTCAATCAGTCATACTAACTGATCATGGGTGATGGAGACGAGCGAATGAGACTCTGTATTCTGCATGGAGTACGTGACTCGGCATTCCTCGTGAATTATTGGTTTAGGATCTGGCTGCAGTTTCAAACACTGGCCAGAAGAGGGTAGTAGATCACCAAATTATAATCGTTAAGATAAACTGCATAGTGAGTTTACACTGAGGGATTTATTTTGTGGGGATAGATGAAAGGCGTTTTTCCCCCTCTATACACTTATCCTTAGCTGTGTCCCGCCAACTAATAATCGTAATTATATATCCATGCATCTTTTATCCACGTATCCAGTACACAATTATCCTAATTATTTAGTGCAGATTCTGTCTTAATATTAGATATGCACCCTAAACCTTTACTGGACAAACAGTAGAAAGATTGATGGATCCATCAACCCTAACCCAGGAAGTGAAGGACACATGGCAGGGAAAACATCTAAATATCATAGGTAATTCAGCTGGATGTTTCTCACATTGGATAATTGTAACTCTTTTATAAGCATGTCACTGGACAGACTGGAATTACATCATCAGTGTCCAGTGCCTTCTGTCCTACTTCCTGGGTTAGACTCCATCCATCCATCCATCCATCCATCCCTATGCTGGGTAAGTTGTCCTGGAAATAAAGGGAAACCTAAAAAACCAAAAAGATATTACCAAATATTCAATGTTTATTCACCTAGCATCTCCATTAAAACGTCAAAAAAACCTCTAATAAACCTGAATAAAGCATCCAGATGTTTCCGTTAATTTACTATGTACATTACTTGATTGTTGCATTTCTTTTACATGTAAAAGTCATAGTGTAGATAAGCGTGGACAGCAACCCTTTGGCTGGTTTGTGAAGTCCGACAGACACGGAGCCTGATGCGCACGCCTGACAACAGAGCAGAAAGGACTTTGGCCAGCAGAACATAACCTCCCTATCAGGACATGCTGACAGTGTTAAATTAACTATGGGTGTAAACCAACACCGGTACCCGATCAAGTGTTATCAAAATCTCTGTATATCTCTTGATACTCATATACAGTACCTTACTCTATACTGTTTCCATATTAATTAAATTCAACACCATGATGCCTGATATTCATATTCACACTGTCTTCCTTATCACCATATCTTCTGTCATAATATTAATTTCTATATCCATTTCTAGCTTTTTCTATCCATAAACACATCCATGGATATTTCTGTACTGTCCTGCCAATTCTCATACTTTTTTCCCATAACAGTGAAATTTCCATTGCTTTGAAGAGTCTTACGTATGTAAGAAGAGAAAAAAAGGGAGAAGAGAAAAAATAATTACCACCCCACCCCCAGTCAAATTTAGTGATTTTTCAATGCATCCCTGGAGGGGTGTATCTTTGATCTGATTGGCTGGTATGATCTTCCCACAGAATGTATATAAAACAGAAAACAAGACAGATAAACAATCCCATGACATCCCAGAGAGATCTGTGGCTGATTTGTGAAACATATTTCAGATCCTTTTCAGATTATGCATATTTGATATTCAACATAATTGAGATGCAGGTTTTAAGCTGCCTAAACCTTAAATCCAATTCTCATATAAACGGTACTGACAAAAGTATTGGGGCACCTGACCATTATACCTATAGGATTTTTTATGCCACCCTATTTTTAATCCATAGGCATCAATATGGAGCTGCTCCCCGATTCGCAGCTATAACAGCTGTCACTCTTCTTGGAAGCTTATGCACAAGAGTGTGTCTGTGGGAATTTTTGCCAAGTCATGCAGAAGAGAATTTTTGAAGTCAGGCACTAACGTTGGACGCGAAGGCCTGGCTCACATTCTCCATTCTATTTCATCTGAAAGGTGTTTCATGGGGTTGAGATTAGGGCTCTGCGCGGGCCAGCAAAATTCTCCCAACCATGTCTTTACGGATCTTGTTTAGTGCACATGCTGGAACAGAAAAGGAATGCCTTCCCCAAAGTGTTCCCACATAGTTGGAAGCATAAAATTGTCCAAAATGTCTTGGTATGCCGAAGCATTAGGAGTTCCCTTCACTGGAACTAAGGACTCCAGTCCAACACCTGAAAAACAACCCCATACCATTATCCCTCCTCCACCAAACATTACATTTGGCACAGTGCAGTCAGACAGATATAGTGTCAGATAGGTGAAGTTCTCCAGGCATTTGCCAAACCCAGGCTCGTCCATCAGACTGCCTAACAAAGAAGTGTGATTTGTAACTCTACAGAACAAGGCTTCCACTGCTCCAGAGTCCAGTGGCGGCCTGCTTTACACCATCCAGTGGCGGCCTGCTTTACACCATCCAGTGGCGGCCTGCTTTACACCATCCAGTGGCGGCCTGCTTTACACCATGCAGTGGCGGCCCGCTTTACACCACTCCGTCCGGCACTTGGCATCTCGCTCGGTGATGTGAGTCTTGCATGCAGCTGCTCAGCCAAGGAAGCCCATTCCATGTTTTTGCGATGGGGTTAATGCCAGAGGAAGTTTGGAACTCTGCAGTTACTGAGTCAACAGTGTCGAACTTTTTACGCACTCAGCATTTGGCAGCCCTGCTCTGTTACTTTACGTGATCTGCCACTACGCGGCTGACTTTCTGTTGTTCCTAAATAGTTCAACTTTGCAATAATACCACTTACACATGGCTATTGAATATTTAGAAGGGAAAAAAATGAACAAACTGACAGACTGAGGTAGCATCCTAGACATCATCATGCTTGAATTCAGTGAGCTCTTCAGAACAACCCATTCTTTCACAAATGTTTGTAAACCTGACTGCATAGCTAGGTGTTTGGTTTTATACACCTGTGGTAATGCATATGAATGATGCACCTGAACTTAACGATGAGAGGTATTGCCCCAATACTTTTTTACATATCCTACTGAGACCCCACCCATTCATTTATGTCCATTGCAGTGGACATTTTGATTCTGCATATATCTTTTCGCTGATGTAAGGAAACATATTGATTCCTGTTGTACACTAAAGAGGACATTCTGTGAAATTAAAAATAAAAATAAATTTGAAAAAGCACGTCTTATTTCCCCCAAAGACATAGAAAATTACAATTAACCTAAAACTGAAGGACACTTATTTCCTTGGGTATCAGGAGGACATCAATGTTTTGTGTTTTGTTCAGAAAAAAAAAATATTCAATCATCTGTTCAGTACAAATAATTCTCAAGGTTTCCCAGGTATCACAGTCATCTTTATTCTTCTCTCTTGACACAAATGCATTTAAAAACTGTCACATAAAAACTGAGCACATCCACATACTGTAGATGAAATGAACTAGCTGCCTCTTACAGTAAAATGGCTTTGGACAATTTCAATTCCGTTGCAGCATCCATTGTATCCTTTTGGTGCTCTCTAAAATTGAAAACACACGTTGTTTCATGCTTGACATTTGCTACGTGGATCTCAGCAAGCCTGGCTATGGTCACCAATGCAAGGACACAAGAATGCCATATCCCCTTATCTGTCTAGAAGCCTTAGGGCACCAAGGAACCTATAACTGGGGAGACCTTGCGTAATCATCTGCCACCTGCATCCTGACTTCCACAGAATTGTGGAACTTCATCATCTTCATTATCTGTTTAAGACACCTTTTGTTTTCGCATCTCTATATTTGCAAACAGATCTCCGTGATGTGACTTTTAAGGTGTTCACCTGGTCCCAGATGTCAGTAAGTGATTTTGTTTTGCTTTGTTTCATTTGTATGTAGAACTTTGCACTGTGCCGTACCTTTTATGTTATTCAAAGCAAGGACTGCTAACATCCGTTCAATTGCAAACAGCATATGACTACTACGATTCAATTTACTAACAAAGAGCTTCTCTGTGATCATCGTGTAATGCGGAATTATAAACAACCCAAGGCGGACACCAGCAAGAAGTCTTACTAATGTTTTAAGAGAGTGGAGTACGTCACCAAATGCAGCAGATGGTTATACCCGGGGATTGACATAACTGGCACGCAAGTACGCATTGACCTTTAAAAGCGATACATGCGGCAATCGATTGTTGTAACAGCGCGAATGTGGTACGTGTTTTATGTGCGATATGACAAGAAATTATCGTGCATTTTAACCGTTATAAGATAATTCGAACTATATTTGAGGTATAGAGGTTAAAATGTAAGATAATGTCTTGTCATATCGGCGCAAATGTACATACATACGTACGTATTTGAGCTGTTACATTAATCGATTGCCGCACGTATCGCTTTTAAAGGTGAATGCATACTTGCGTGCCAGTTATGTCAATCGCTGGTTATATCAACACAGTAAACCAATCAATTCTTGAACAATTGTTATCATTAATAATGTTCATTATCTGTTGGAAAACGGTATAATAAAGCATACGCAGTATATCTTGATCTGCTCTTTGAATCAAGTTTCTTTTTGGCACCAGTTTGTTCTTCTAGTACTCGCCCAAATAGCCAATGACTGGACATCTATCACACAAACACCATTAATGAAAACAGTAATACAATAAAATAAATAAGAGAGTTTAAGGCATGTACAATGCAGAGAAGAACAAACAACCGCAAGGACAAAGAGTGGGGATTTAATAGATGCGGCATCATAATCATTTTTCATAGCAATAAAAATGTCACAGGTTTCTGTATGGTAGCATAAAAATGAGTATATTAACTCCGTGTCCCCCAAAAAAGAGAGAGAAAAACTGGATTTGTGGGGCGTGAGGTGATTACTCAGCCTTTCTGGACAGTGTTCCTGGTAATGAAGCTGTCGAACAGGGTTTGAATTTAGTGCTTGATCTTCATCCTCAGTTGCTGAACCTCTTGTATTTCAGCATGATTATTAATCTAGATGGCTCTCATCCTGGCCTGCAAGGTCCTCCCAATGCCAACCCCCCTGCGGAATGATGACCTATAGGCCCAGACTTTTTGACTGTGTCCAAATACCGTGTTTGAATCCAAGTTTATGAGAGGGTGTTCAGTTCAAGCCCCATAATTTAATGTTTGGCTGCTTAAATGATCAAGGCTCACCATTAGGGAAATGGGGGTGGGGGG
>JAABNY020000032.1:13115999-13132557 GCA_015164015.2 Brevimyrus niger
TGCCCGTTGCTTCCGGGATAGGCTCCGGACCCCCCGCGACCCAGTAGGATAAGCGGTTTGGAAAATGGATGGATGAAGATAAGACTGAAGGGAAAATGCCCGAAGAACAAGCAGGAACTGAAGACAGTTGCAGTAGAGGCCTGGCAGAGCATCACCAGGGATGTAACCCAGCATCTGGTGATGTCTGTGCATTCCAGACATTAGACTGTAATTGACTGCAAAGGATTTGGAACCAAGTATTAAAAAGTGAAAGTTTGACTTACTGTATGGTTGTTAATTTGTCCCATTACTTTTGGTCCCTTAAAAAGTGGGAGGCACATATGCAAACTGTTGTAATTCCTACACTGTTCACCTGATTTGTATGTAAATGCCCTCAAATTAAAGCTGAAAGTCTGCAGTTAAAGCACATCTTGTTGTCATTTCATTTCAAATTCATTGTGGTGGTGTATAGAGTCAAAAAATTTGAATTGATGTCCCAATATTTATGGACTTGACTGTATATATATATATATATATATATATAGCAATTTATACAACTACATGCTTATCAAAATTTAATAGACGATGAATGCCTTTGTTAATAGCGAAATATGGATATGATGCATATGCATCCATTTTTATTTATAACAAACCTTAAAAAAACTACATGTAATTACATGTACAGCTGCTGTTCAAGTAAACCAGGGAACTCAAATGATTGGCCCCAGTCTGACCCCAACCCTGGTTGACAAAATGAATCGGGGGGACTGGACCTCGGCTTTGTGTAATTAAAGTAATTTTAACAGCAGGGGAAAATAATTGAGTATCCCGCAACTAAATTTTTGTATGACTGAGGTGTGTGATGCGGGTGGGATAAGTGGTGCTTCACAGGAATCTCTGCAATATTTTTTTGAGATCACTTTTTGCATCACTTTTTGTTACGTCATAGAGGAATACAACAGAGAGTCCATTTTACATAAAATACAATCTTTAATTTAAATGTAGCATCAGTTGTTGGAACAAGTTAGTATTTATTAAGTTTAATGCCTTCAACAAAAAATGCATTCATTAAAAAATTATAGTCTGTTACTATACCACTGGAAATTTTAAACAATACTAGAAAGTGTGTTAAAAGCAATTCTGTTAATCAAAAAAGTGATACAGTTGGTGTACATACCACTGTATATACCATTTTGGGCTTAATGTGTAGTAACTATGAAGATATTCACAGATTCTTCTTGACAAATTATTCAATCTTGACAGGGGTTATGGGTAGACTTACTGTCAACATTTTCTACAGTTTCTCATCAGGTTTTTATTAACTAGAAGTTGTGCACTTTCTTGACAGCACTTCGGCATCACTTTTCCTGTGGGATTTGACACCCTGTCCTACTCTGACTTTAATCTGCGCCCCCGCCATAGATCTTCTATGCTGTGAAGCAGCATTGCTCCAGAGAGGTTTCACTGTATTTAGCTTAATCTCATCTACAGGGTGTCCCAGCCCCTGCTGTCGGAATGCATGCCCATAGCAAACACCACCAGCATCATTCTTCACGGCACAGATGGTGTTGCCAGGGTGATGTGCCTTGTTGGTTTTGCACAAGAATCAATGCTTGGCATTTCAAACAGATAAAGTACCAGTTCAATGGAATTGTTTGCCAAATCATTTGAGTGCCCAAAATTCCTGTCCTGTGAGAAAGTATTGTGCAACGACCTTTTTAAAGAAGGTCTTGCATTTCAAATTACCCTTATACTGCCCTGATTACAGGAGTATCTAAGTAATTGTTTACCAGTTTAACATTTTCCCATGATAGCTATGACCATGTGGTGTGTTAGTTTTTATTACAGATGAACTGACAATCAGTCTTGATTGAAATACAGATTTTAATACATGACTTTTTTCATCAGATATCATTGAAAAGTGAATAGTTTAAAGGTAAAAAGAAAATATTTCCTTTTCTTTGGATGTAATATGGTGGCAGTACTTGACCTCAAGTGATTAAAATAGCTTCTTAAATTCATCTTATGTGGACTCTATTCAATCCAGAATAAAAGACAAATTTCTGGAAGGTCATTCTCAATCCCATTTGTCCATTGTTGTGTGACGAGTAAATCCCACAAGGCAAAGGCAACAATGCAGTTTTGTCTCATTCTTCGGTTGCAGCTGGATTGCCATTCAACTCCGACTCTGGAAATAGATGAATGTAACTATAAAGTGATCAACAGAACTAATAATAGAGGTGAAACTATCATTAGCAAACCTTAACTCGGACTTATGTGGAGTGATAAATGGCGGAAATTTTTCCAGAATTCAACTCTAAGGCAGTAAGTGACTCACAGGATACCTGAAAAGTCACTTGCTTGACCCTGGAGATTAATTCCTGGCTGCGTTGGAGTCGCACTTCCATAAATCAGCCTTTTCAGTTCAGTGACAATTAGAAAAACATGCTGCTGGCAGCAGTATTGCATTTATGCTGACATTGCACACCTGCTTCTTTTATTGAAAGCACTTTAACCTTTTAATTTATTCGCTGGTTTAATTCTCTTTGTCAAAAGGACAAGAATTGACTGCAAGGTATTGTTAACCTTAGTTATTAGGCAAACACAAACATCACTATTATAGCATTGTTCTGAACAAATCCTTAAAAGGCATATAAAATTACCCCACACACATTCTCTATGATGACTTTCAGATGTGGCCATGAGGAATGTGATTCAGACTGCCTGTATGTAAAACAAATAGGAGGAAGTGTGGGTTTGTTCTGGAAGCCATCAGATTGGTGAACAGTAACACTTAACCAACCTTAATGTGACGTGCTTGTGTATGTATGTATGCATGCATTTTTTTAGATTCTCAGGATTTTTGTGAGATTGTTTTAGATTGTCAGTATATTCATAGATTGTTAGCATTTTAGTGTGTGTGTGTCCATGAACTTTCTGTGTATTTTATTGCTTACCTGGTTGTCTTGAATTGTCCCTCTTGGGACAAATAATATATTTTGAATTGAACTGAATTACTGGTAAAGCTTGTTCTTTAGGAGACCCAGTGTTTTCAAGGTGCTCCAGGGCTTCAGAATGAGGTCTGGTTTAATCTGCCAGGTACATGCACTCACTGGCATATTTTAGCATTTAGCCTCTGGGCTAAAGCACATCCCCAAAGTGGCTGCATTTAGAGGAAAACTCATGGTGGGGGCGTACTGACACTCAGCAAAGGGACATAAGTGGCAAATATTTGTAAGCTTAAATTCAATAAGCAAGGTGGCTTTAGACACAGATAAGGAGTAGGTCAGCTGTTTGGAAATAAGAAATATATGCATGGCATCCTGGGAACATGCATATCTGTGCTCACACATGTCCAAATTAAGCAACAGTTGGCTTTGGCAGTAATCTTAACACTCTCACATAGGCCATTGTTTAATGGGGTTTGCAGTCCACAAATCCACATCAGTAATCAAAACAGTGTGTATTATTTTTTTGGGAAGTCCACTTTCAAATGAGAGTTGGACGAAACCTGCCAAAGTACACAAGTTAGAGAAAAACCTCAGGTCTCGACCAATTCTTTAGCATCGTTTCCTTCTGTAGTGCCAGATACACAGAGGCGAGGTCCATAACGACTGTCACAGATGAACGTTTTTCCAGCTCACCCATTCCAAGTTCTAGGGTGCATTCATTCATTGTTGATATGTTGAAAGTTTTTCTTTGTTTTTTTCTACTGTATAACCCCATGACATTATGGACAAGAGCATCTGGTAAGCAAATTATCAGGGATGCGGGCGGCTCAGGCGCGAGAACTGGAACAATCAAAGGACCAAGAGGGGTCAAAAACTAAAAGGGCATTAACAAAGACTAAATAACAAAAAACAAATACACATCTAACACTAAGACTATCGAACCATCTAACATCACAACCATCAAACACAATCAACGAACCACTAGGGAACAGCACAGAAGCAGGAACTTAAATACAGAAACCAAACTGGCTAATAAGACTAACACAAGACAGGTGAGACTAATTAACAGAGACCAGGAAAACAAGGTACAGATGAAACTAATAAACTCAAAGGAACAAAACAGGGAAACTAAGAACTAACCAAGGAAACAGCAATAACACTAAGGAATTACAAACAGGTAAAGACACAAGCAGGGGCACAAGGAACAAAACAAAATCAGACACAAGAACTAGAGAAACTCAAATGAAACACTAGGGAGCAAAATACAAAAAAATGACAAAAATAAAATATAAATGTGATATATCTCACCTTGGGTGCCCAAAAGGAAAAGGATCTTCCTTGTGAAGACCATCAACTTGTTGGTGATGCTATTGGCATCTTCTTCAGAGGACTGGACCCTGGCTCAGTTCTGCACCCTCTGGGATCATGTTATACTAGTGAGCTGTGAGATCAGGGCCCACAGGCTCTACTCTGGGTAACATTTATATAATGCCACCAACACCAAGGATCAAACACATTCATCCTGTACCAAACACACTATGAGCAAGAGGTGGATTTTCATCCTTGAAAAACTCCTGGGTGCAAAGAAAGCAGAAGGGGTGTGATAGACATTATACAATATTGCTTCCTTAAATTTAGGTCTAACTATAAATGTAAAATAGAGCGATGGCCCAAACGCAGCCAGATAAAGAGCTGTTTGCATTGCAATGGCCATCAGTTCCACGTGACTTGGAATAAAGAGCGAATAAGGTCCTTATTAGCAATCGTGGGATTCAACAAACTAGGAGAATGAAACAAGCACCTAAGACAGCCTGACTGTCCGTTCATTTTCTATGACTTGTTCTATTCAGGGTCACAGGGGGGCTGGAGTCTATGGGAGCAGGACAAGGAACAATTCAGGATGGAGCACCAGCCCAACACAGGGCATGCACACACTTATGGGCAATTTGTAGCTCCAATTAACTGTTTTATGACAGCTGGGGGGTGGAGTACTCAGAGGAAACCCCACAGTGAGATGGGAAGGACATGGGAACTCCACACGCACAGAGTCATGGCAGAGACTCGAACCCAAGTCCCAGAGGTATGAGGCGGCAGTGCCCCCCCGCCCCAAAAAAAAAGAAGGGGGGATAAAAGAAATGGATTGAAACTGATGGGCTGAAAGTGGTGTACAGGTTTTGTGACGGCCGGCCTCTTCTCTGCTAGAGTTTAAACTCCAAAAATCCATTAGTCCTTTCAAGTCTAATCTTAGAAATCGAACTGCGACGGCAAGGTCTTCTTTTTTGGAAGGCTGATATAAAACAGTTTATATCGCACTGCTCCAACTGCAGCTTGCTTATAAGTGAAAATCAGCTTCCTCTTAAGAATCCTGCCTGTTCATCTTAACCGCCAGCTAATCTGTGGCAGCCTTTTTTGGAATATCGTATTGCCACAGACCGTATTACGAATTGAAATGAAAACCCTAAATTAAACTCCCATGGTGTGTGAGCACCATGGGGGGGTCACATACTTGCAAAGTGACATTTCGCTTATTTCTTTTTTTCAGGGATTTCCAAGAACATGTCATACAGTTAACCGTTGTTTATGCAGCTGGGCATTTAGGGAAAACACTACATGTACTTGGAAATATTTTCCTCAGCTTCAGCACTGGATTCCCAGTACGGCTTTAGATAGTCAGTGAACAGCAATTCAGCTCAATGTCCCACACTGCAGAGCAACCGGAGGGGTCCCCCATACTGCCCCGACTTTACTCATGCATTTTTATGATGAATTGTTAAAGTCTTCTGCCCTTTGTTCACTGTACATTTATACTATTGTTACTCTAAACGGCGGTGCCAATAAACACTACTGTTGTTTGACTCCCTGTCAAGTACTTTGGGACATGAAGTTAAAAAAGACGACATATAAAAATAAATTGAATTTGTGGTATAAATACTGTCAAAAATGTTTTTTTTTTTCCAACTTTGGCAAGGTCATATTGTCGGTGACTGAGCTCAGAGCAAAGCGGAAGGAAGCTATTAGTCATGCTGCAAGGTCATATTACAGCAGAGTGCATGAAACTGTAAATCGATGGATGCAGCAGGAATACAGGAAAGCAGCCCAATAAAGACACATATGGTGTAATTATTTTGTAGCTTAACATACAATGAAAAATGCAAAAAGATGTTGTATATCATATATGGTATGTGTTAGTGATATAGTACACCTGAATATAAAATTAATTTCTACAAAAACCAAATTAGAGGAGATGTAATCTTTGCATAGAACTAGGTTGTAATGCATAGCTAACTTTTGATAGGAGCTGGAGCTCCATTGCATTGCAGAAATAGGTTTTCAGTTTGAATGAAACAGATAACAACTGGTTAGTTTTATCAAACTGAACAGCAAACAACAAATGGTGATTTTTTTTGTTCTTTTTGAGATGAGAAGGCCAATGACATAAAGTCAGGCTTTCTATTCATGTATCAGGAACCAAAACTTACTCAAGTAATCCAACAAAGAACGTTTGTTAAATTTTCCAAAAGTCTCAAAGTTCTGCAGGGGATGGATTTTTCTCGTGGACTGAGTGAATTTTGGAAATTTGTTCTTCATTTGTGCAATGAAGACTTTGAGAGATCTGATTTATGAAACTTTTTTGTACCAGGTAGGCAACAGTTTATATTGCAGTCATGGGTAAGTATCTATAAAATCCGTCCCCTGCAGGATATGGGAGCAGAAATGCTGCTTACTGTACATAATTTTATCATATTTGGTCAAATTAGGAAACTTTTTTTGATCAAAGATCAGAGAAATGTAATTTGCAGATTCTTATTCATTCCCCAGGGTTTGGCTTTTTTAATATAGATGAATGGTGCTATTTGGATACCAAAGACATAAACGAGGAAAAAACATTCTATGGTTGCGAGAAAATGACACAACGCCGCTGGGCTGTCGCATTTAAAAGATGAAACACATGCTTACAAACCACAATTTTCAGTAAAATATTCGCACAGCTAGGGCATTCTCACTGCGTATCCACTTCTCCCCATCTTCATGCTGATATTGTATGCTGATCTACATTTATTTATTAACTTTTGTCCAAAGCAACATGATCAGAGAGCAGAGTCAGACAGCAGTTGGCGTTAATGGCCTTGCTCATTTGGGGCACGGGAAGCATGAAATGCTCATTCGGTGCACATGAAAGCAGGAATAAAATCTTACAGGAAGTAAATAACAGCTCATGAAACAAATGTTAGCACCAATAACATTAAAACAAAACGGAAAAAAACTGAAAAAAATACACGGAAAACAAAACAAAACCCTTTTTTTGAAACAATAAAGTAGCCAAGTCAAACAAAGGCCTTTCACAACTAATTACCTCCTAAAAGCTTTCCTTCCTAAGCTACAATATTGAAATGGCAACGACAATGCAAACCTCAAATCACACACAAATCCCAGGGTTCAGGTCATAACAGAAAAACCAGAGCCAAGTGGAACCCAAACAATCAGAAAGCGACAAGTACAAGACCCAAACGACCACTAGCAATGTACTTTTGCCCGACACATCTATCACTTTCCTTTCATGCATTCCTCTGTTGTGCTATAGAAAGATAAAGACTTCCGACCTACCGTGGATCAACCAAAGCAGGACCAGGGAATCCATCTTCATTTCTGCTGGATAGTGAAGGGTTATTTTACTAGCCACAATGGTTGAACAAAACAAAGCTTTAAACACTTCAAATATGGTGATACTATAGTATAGAGCAATTCATATTTCAGTTTGCTGATATGACTAAACAAGGCATGAATAACAGTAGGGTATTATATAACATAAAGCATTTTTCCAAGCTTTTTGGGAACCTACAAAATATGTACATTGTTGTGGATTTTAAAGGATTTTGGCTTAAAAATACTCATCATGGTTATTAAAATTGGTTATTACTTTATCACTATAATAGACCTACTCCTCCATGCAAATGCCTTAGAGATCCAGCGATCAAGCAGGTCTTTCCTTCCCTCAAATAAGCCTTCAAAAAGACTTTATTACATCTTTAAAGCTGAGGTGAACAGTATGTGAAAGTAGGCCTGATGAAGAAGAATGCAATCTCTGGGCGAGTGTCTGGGATTTCATGTGATTTTTGGAAGTATAGTTCTAAATTTCCTTTATCAGGCTTGTTTGGCAGGAAACTGAGCACTACTGTAGATGAGAGCCAAAAGGTGGAAAACAAGGCGGAAATGTGAATGTTATATAATAAAAAAAAATCAGACACAGTATGTGAAGGAGTTCCAAATGGGCTGCAGAGCGTTGATAGAACCTAGCAGCTTGTCCTGGAGGTGCATGCTGTAGGCTTGACAAGATTTAACCATAATGTGGACTCATATCTTTGAATAATAGCTTTGTGAGTTACAAGAAAATCCACTGAATAGTGAATGACAGTAATTTGTCATAGTCAATTTGTCAGCAGTCATAGTATGCCTTAAAAACACCTTTGTCAATACAGTAAAATTGTTTGAACTAAATTGAAATAAATTAAAGAGCTCTTTGTCTGGTATCTTTGATTAGCCAGACCAAGATGCAATATCTGTGAACCATTTCAAAACGTTGTTTTCAAATTTTGATATTTGAAATATCTGTGAACCGTTTCAAAACCATTTCATATGTTTTGAAATGTCACCCTGACTCCAGCCTTGTGGTAGGCAAGGAGATACTCTGAAAAGGACACTGCCTGTCTCATTAAACTGTCCAGTCATTCAAAGCCTATACTAATTACACTAATAATAAGGTCAGCCCAACCCTTGGGTATTAGCAGGACAGTTATTTTACCTTTTCTGGGAAGATCATCACTGTGGATTTGCATTTTTTACCTAATGACTGTCTTATACTGTCTTATAAGTGCATTAGTCAAATGAGAGAAATGCTTTTACGACAAATTAATACAGTATGATCACTTTGAAGTGGACTATCCTGGAACCATGTAAAATTCTAGACACTTTTTAATAATATTGCCATTCCTACATTAAGTTTATGTATCTGACCATTCAGGTCAAGTTGTCTTCTAACATTAATATAACAACCCTGTCCATTAACCAAACTACCATCCGATTAGATGTTTTTTAGACAGACTAATGAGAAATTATGTAAATCAGCCTGTTCAGGAGAATTGCAAGTGAATCCCCTCAGCGTTCTGAAATTTAAATGGTCCTTCAGTGAGGAAGTGATGGTTACACGTAAAACATTCTACATTCAATGGTCGCTTTGTTAGGCACACCTAGCTAGGGCCAAGTAGGACCAACTTATGCCTTCAGAACTGCTTTTGGGGTAGACAACGTCAGCTTTAACAAGTCCAGCCATTTTCTCTGACCTTTCACATTAACAAGGTGTGTTTCAGCGACAGAACTCTTCAGCTGGATTTTTTTTCCCCCATTGCACTATTCTCTGCAAACTCTAGGCAGTGTAGTGTGCAAATTATGCTTTTCTAACTTTTCTAATGCATAGCCAAAGAGTAACTGGACCTCTTGACCCTCCTCTGGACTGCATTTACTTCAGCCACGGAGTTCAGCATTTGGAGAAGCAGGGTGTAAGCATTATCCCATAGTTTTACCTAAAAAAACTGCCTTCTGAGTTTATGGTGTCATCAAATACAACAACACATCTCGGTAAACAGCTGAACATTACAATCCCCCCATGATCTCATTAATTCTTCGTCCCTTAAGGGACCATCGTTTGATTTGTGTTCTTGGAGAGGAAGTCTGGATGATTCCCATCTTAGTCTCACAGCTTATGCTCTTCTCAAAATTCTGCTCCTCACCCTGAGCAGCGGAAGGTAAAGCAACAGTTAAAAGTGGCTGATTTACAGGGAATGACACAGAGAGGAAATTGAGCCAGTTTTGTTGATTGATGTCACTTCCTATTGTTTCCCCCCAAAAATCCCCTTACGGTTTATCATGCTGGCGTGAACGTAAAAAATAAAGAAATACGTCAGAGGAAAATATTATACTGCTTTTCAGTCCAGAAATGCAGAAAAGCATCTGGCTCATCTTTTATTGCTTGAACAAAAGTACTTTTATATATGATGCAATATTAATGCATGTTTAAGTTTTGGGCAGGGGGATTCTAGGGTCCAAACCCTAGGGGGCTGAGCCCCCAGTGGAGATGCCACTTTCAATCTAAATAAATAACCCCCCCCCACCACAGTTTTTCAATGAAAATTGAAATTGTTGAACATGAGAGTTCCATGTGAGAGGAAAAAGGATTTTTTAAGATAATTTTAGCTGGAAACCAAGACAAAAATGGGGTGGCTAAAGCCCCCACGAATAGGGTACGAAATCCCTTATGTTTTTAGGCATCATTATCAATCTCTTTGCTATCGCTTTGATATCTTTAAACCATTTTCATAACAAAGTGTGCCAGGCAGTTGCAATAAATCTTAGATAAAATTCCCATTATGATGTAATGAAAACACACCGTCACATTTTAGTAGGCCTTACTGGGTAGCACTGTGGTGTTCTACGGTTGTGGGTTCGATTCCAGCCCTGGCGGGGGGGCTCCCTGTGATAATGAAGTTGTCCTGTTTTATTTCCAGCATGTGAAACTTGGTTGTACCGAAGCAGTTTGCATCAATGCCCAATAAATAAACAAATATAAGTGGAAATATAAATGAGAGTTCTATAAAGTGGACTTCTAAGCCACTGAAACTACTGACAAATTTATCAATTTATTGCTGGGATATTGAAAGGCAAATGTGATTATAATGGCCTTTATTGTGCGTTTAAATTGGGTTTCATTTGTAATACATGGAAGCATTTTGCAGATTTCCAGAATAAATGACAGGATGTAAAAAATCCATTGTCATTGGCTTATTTCAATATCCATAAAACCAACAGGCACCCCATAGAGTAAATATTGTTGTGATTAAACGTTAAAAAACATGAAGAAAGCATGAAGTAGAAAAAAGAAAAATATACAATTGATGCATGCGTTGGAGTAGCTATTCTGGGTGTGATTCAGATATACCATCTGGAAATTATTATGACTTGGAAAGATTTCAGGCTGTTAATTTATTTTGATTTCAGTGGTCTGCCATGACTTTGACTGACACACCTCTAGGGAATCCCCTATCATATATAACATAGTTTCTGGTCACATAGTTTCTGGTAACATAGTTACCTATAATTATGTGAATTTATGTGAATGTATGTAAAGGTAAAGATACTTGTGAAAACCTTGGATACTACCATTACTATTTGAACTAGCTAGTGGGAGATTTACTTACACAAAAATTTTCTGAGTGCAGAACGAAGAATGATTGGTTCAGGAGATAACCAATCAAAACCACTGATTGGTTGATCCCACCTCTTCTAGTTGCTTGGATCCACCTCTATAGTCTGATTGGATCTCTCTCTGAAGCAATCATTTTTCACTGTGCCCTCAGAACATTTTTGTGTAAATGAAACTCCCACAAGCTACTACTTAGGACTAATAGTATAAGTACAATACAGTGCCTTACATTCTCTTAGGATCAAAAGTACAGTGGTACCTCAGTTCTCGGACTCACTAGAACTCAAATTTCTTGAAAGTCGAACAAACCAGTTTCACATAGAACTTGATGTGAATATCAGAAGTCGAACCTGACCTAATATAAATTGTACGGGCCAGGAAATTAGTCATACTTCAATGCAATTCTTACTTGAATGCCTTCATCACAGACTGGACGATTAACCAAATAAAGCAACGCAACATTACAGTAACTGACAATAAATAAACCACTAATTTATGTGTACTATTAAAGCATTTATGTAATTTATTTAAACTTTATTTTACCAGGTAAATTAACTGAAAACCAGTTCTCACTGCTTTACGTGATATTCTGGAGAAATACGCATCAGAACTGCCTGGGATATAAACGTCATGCGTGTATCTAAACTTTTCAGACAATTAGGGCAAAGGTGTGTCGTCACGGAGGCGGTTCCAGTTTGTGCAGCCAGGTGAGAGGTCGCAATGCATCTAACCGTAATGCATTGCATCAGGATCAGAATGCGTCAAGAGGCTCTGGCTGCAGACCTCCTCTGTGGGTACACTTCCTCTGTCAGTACATCTCCTCTGAGGGAAAGGAAATGACGTAATGAATATGTTTAAATATAATTTTGTTAGCAGGACAGGAAACGCAGAGTGACAAATCGTGCTTTTTAACCAATGTGAGTGTAAGCAGTGAAAGGACATATCAGCATGAACGGGTTTCCTCTGTTTAATGCCCTGACCGAAAATAGTTTCTTAGTATGGCTTTACTGACTTTGTAAGTTTTGAAAACTACTAGCTAGAAATCTTTTTCTTTTAGAAATACTTAAATAGCTCTGTATTATACTTATAAAAGAAATTTTCTTTGTATAAAAAAAAAACTAATTAATTCAGCATGAGTAAAAGTACATTTTTTCCCACTTTTATCTTCTGGAATGCATAATGATAGCATATCGTAAGCCTAAGCAGCTGCACCGATTCTGAGCTCTCCCACTTTGCAGGCTCAGTTCCCGACCCCTCCAGCACTTTCCATTACACTAGAGGTCCCTCACAGCAGCCACACTCCAAAGGCTATGCATGACCCTGCTAAGATAAGTCGTTTGTCTCTCCCCAAGGATATCCCAAAAAGCAGAATTGTCTTTAATCCCTGAAAAATTACAGGAAACACACAGTTAACCCTATATCGAGTCATAGTATATCAAACCAATAGTATATTATATAATGTATATTAATGTACTGCATTTTGATATTGTATTTGTTTATTTTTTAATGACGTTTTATTATTGTAATTTCTTTGCTGTCCCAAGTTGCTTATTTAGCTTTTGATTAATTTTATGCAGACAAGAAATGCCTCACATGTTCAGAGTGGATTTGTTGTTGTGTCATTTGACTATGCAGACCTCAATACGCATTTGCGTGGTTTGAGTAATGCCGTCACCCAATGAGGACGTGGCTCACAAAAGCTGTATCTATCAAACCATGACATCGAGCAAATCAACTTGTACAACATAGTCAGGGATTCACCTTTTGCCCTCTAACTAATGATTATTAGTAGGTCCAGTGGGAATTGTGAATGGATCCAAATGATGCAGGTAGAAAGAAATGTTTACACAGACATCACTGAATTGGCCTGGAGTCTATGATAAAGGAAAAATGTAGTGTTTGCTAATGGTACTGAGATGGACCTCTAGAAGGAGCAGCATTTCTGGATGCTAATGATACCGAGAAGGACTGCAAACCGGAGCAGCATTTGTGGATGCTAATGCTAATGAGAAACACCACTAAAAGGAGCAGCATTGGTGTTTGTTAATGCTACTGAGATGGACCCCTATAAGGAGCAACACTTGCGGATGCTAATGCCAATGAGAAGGATCACTAAAAAGAAGCATGTTTGTGGATACCAATGCTAACGGGAAGGACCAGAAACAAGAGCAGTGTTTATGGATGCTAATGCTAATGAGAAGGACCACTTGTAAGGAGCAGCATTGGTGGCTGCTAATGCTAAATGCGAATGATTTGCAATACTAAGCAAGAAAAGTTTAACACAGATGAAAAATGTAATGTAACTAACTAATATTGCACTGGTGCATGCTTACGTAGGCCTAATTAATTTAATATTATCATTGGTAAAGACCAATTTATGTGCATCACACCATCATGGTCTTTATGAGTTTCGGCGTCTCAGAGTGTACAAATTAAGCACAGATGACACCAATATATACAAATTACCGAAAACGGGAGACAAGTCATAGAAGAGATTATGAATAATTCAGAAGAATTGACCTTCTTTTCAAAAATAGGCTATAGTGACACCAGTGTTACATTTCTAAATTCTGTTTTTCGTAATTTATTCTCTGGATGCTGCTCATTTCAATTGACATTGACATTATGAAGCTACATTTCTGATTTTCTTTTTCAAACATAGAAAGATTTTTTTTCTGGTCAACAGAAAATTGTAGAAAATACGAGTCGGATTTTTGAAAAACATTACATTGTTCAGTGGTGCTACTTTTGAATACCATCCAAATTCAGTCTGAATTACCTATAGTCACTGTCAATCTGAGAAAAACAGCTGGATGAAACCTTAATTAGGTTCCCCTATAAAAGCCACTTTCAGGTTCTCTGTCTTTCTGCCCAGATCCTGTGGCTCTAAGGATAACTTTAAGTTCCAAATTGTGTTTCCATAGGATCCACAGCTGGCAGCTTCCAGGCTCACTTCCTGTTTCTCAAAGGGTGGACTTAATCCCCTAATATGCAGAGGACTGTTCCTGCATTTCCTATAAGGTTAAAGATGCATTGGTTTTGCAGCTGGACAAATCAAATGGAGCGTTGCTTTGAGCAAGAACTCAGTAAAACCGAAGAGTTGGTCCTTGGTCTGAAATATTATAGTGCCATTGTAAAATTTTGCGTATTATGTATGCTAAAGTATACTAAATGTGGGTAGAATCAAGTGCTGCAACTAATTAATGAGAATCAGAATTATGGTTATCTTCCTGGAATAGTGCTCACAGTGACAAAAGTAACCAGAGAACAGAGAATAGATAAGTGAACCGAGAGGCAAATCCCACTGACAACAGTCTACTTGCAACCAGCGTTAAATCTGTGCATAATTTAATGTTTTCCATCTATCTTCCAAGCGTTTCTCCAGTTCAGGGTCATAAAGATTGTTTACATCTCTTAGCTGTAACTAGATAGGCTTTAAGAAAATCTAAATGCATCTTTTAGGAAAAGGACAGTTTCAGCTCTTAATTCAAGTCTGACTATTGACTAGGACAGACAATTTAGCACTTAGAGCAACTTAGAGCATCCACTGCTCATTGTGAGAATCCACACTGCATGGGGGAAAGAGATCTTCTTATTAGCAATAGCAATAAGAGGAGATCACGCACTTCGAACATCGTGAGACATTACAAAGCTTTTCGTTTGCTTCAGCATGGCTTTTCTGGATTGCTGGGAACTGTGGCAGATCCTGGACAAGCTGCCTGGGGGGGGGGAGGGGGGACACCAACTCAGCAAAGCCTGGGCGACAACTTTAGCCATCAACAATAAGAAGATCAAGAACCATAAATTTTGGTTAATAAAGACAACATATGGACATTAACATATAAACACAAATGAAAAATATACGAATTACATGAAACGGGTTAGCAAAATGGTCACTATTATGGAAGACCACACAAATAAAAACATCTTGGTCTTTTGCACAGGGAGAGCTGAAAATGTCTTTGGTGTAGCGGAAGAATCCGGGCGGCTCCAGCCATGGTGAAGAATGCAGGGGTGTGTTTTGACCTAGACCGGAGGCAGACTCGTGGGAACCCTAAGAGCTCAGATCCATGACTCGCCCCGACGTGAAAACAGCTGCTGCCTGGAAGCCTTCCAAAATAAAGAAATAAAATAAATCAAAAAACACAGAAGTGTCCCCTGGGTGATTGGCAGTGAGACACCCAGGAAATTAACATCAGTAGCCAAATCAAATATGAAATTTGTACATATTTGTGAAATAAAACTGAAAATAGGTTATGTTCTGTACACTCTATGAGCCTCTTACGGTAACATTTTACTTAAGGCAATGGTTATAGCAATTTCTAAATATATTTATAACACATATATAACCATTAACCATGTTCATAATGCTTTATGAATGCATTATTATTTGTTATGGATGTGTTTATGAACTACTAAAAACATGGCCTTAAGTAAAGTGTTAACCCATTTACATATATATATATTGACCATATGTTGATTCTGTTATATTAGTTATATTTACCTATCCTTGGACATGGCAAGGAACCTTTAGTAGAAAGACCACAATAAAAACAAGAAGTCTTATCCAGTTCGGGGAACGGTCGCTTGTGTAATCTAACAGCAATACTTGACAGTTAATTTCAGGGAAAATCCTCAAGCGGGTCGACAAAATGAAATGAGTCTGGCTTTCCCGAGACTGAGTAAGTCTTGCAGCAGACCTTGTGCTTCTGCCAGGGGTGGGAGTCCCTCAGCCAGTGATAGCTGACAGCGCGATTGGGGGGTTTAAACTGTGCATGTGACAGGGGGTAAAGAGTGGACCAATCAGGCTGGAGAAACACATGGACGAATCCCCATGGGATTTATGTGCCATGCTTGGCATATAAAACGCATATTAACACTGGTATAGTTACTGGTGCGAGTTATAAATCCTTTTTGTTGGGAGATTGTGCTGCAGCCCTGAAAAACGTTTAGGTGTTGAAAATAATTTGTGCAAAAAGCATGGAAATGCAGTTTACATTTTTAATATTTTGTAACAGTGGGCTGTATTTACTGCTTTATATTTTGCATGCCATCTTCATACACGCCTGGTTTATAAATATCCACCAAAGAGTTTTTGGGTTTTCAGCGAATCCAGGTTGAAATCCAAAATGTTAAGGTTTCCACAGTTAGCTGTAGTTAACCCAAAAGGGAATTTTCATTCCAGTTTTCCGCTCTTGCAAAACTTCAGGGTGCTATCAGGGTGGAGGCCTACACACTAATTTCACCGAGAGAAATGGAGAAGACGAAAAAAACCAAAATTATCAGCAAATTATTCATTCCGACGGGAAATGGGCCACGGCTGGTATCATCTTCTCTTGGATCTGGGCCATCCTCTGGTGTGCACCTCCCATAT
>JAABNY020000032.1:13135876-13147276 GCA_015164015.2 Brevimyrus niger
AGTGTGCCCTGCGATAGGCTGGCCCCCTGTCCAGGGTTGTTCCCTGCCTCGTGCCCATTGCTTCCAGGATAGGCTCCAGCCCCCCCACAGCCCAGTAGGATAAGCGGTTTGGAAAATGGATGGATGGTAACAGGAATGTAATGGATATTGCTCTTTGATGTTAGTTTAACATTGTCATTGACATTACAACAAAACTGTTCTGATCTTACGTAACTGAATGTTTTAGAAGTAAATTGCTGTTGTGTAATTTCTCACCAGGTAGACCACTCTGAAACCCAATGTTACGCAAAAAATTTATTTCTTTCCAGAAAAGATCGAGAAGTCCTCTTGGCAGATTGTGAGTCTATTCAAGATTCAAGCAATTTAATGTCACATTTGTAATACACAATGAAATTGTTTTTGGTTGTTTCTGATGTTGATGTTGCATGTTGCCGATGCAGCACAAAGAAAAACTGAAAACAAAACAACAGTAGCACAGAAAATAGCATATAAAATATAAACTTCTGTCCTAGATATTATAAGATATTAAAGTATAGCCGCCTTGGGGGAGGTGTGTGTTTATGTTGGAAGTCTGCTTTTTTGCATGCAAGGCCATATAGTGCGCACAAAGAGCTCTGTTAGCTGTGCGGCGGTTGCAAATCAATTGATCGTCCCTCATGTGAAGAAAGTGCCCTTCCTGAAAATTTGAGATGTCCCTGCTGAAAGCAGCAAAACGTGACAACAGAGCACCGAGACCAACTAAACTAGTATTACAGCAGCCACCCTCCCCTGCCCCACGGCAAAGCTTCTTGAGATAGGTGGCTGAATCAGCGCGCCGTTCAGTAGTTTTTTCAGTACTGGGAAGGCTCCTGCAACCTCATGTCCCACAGGCCCTGCTGTCACCCTTGACAGCCTATTTGATCCAGCTTCCTATCTGCACTACTACCAAGCGCCAGTAAGCTGTCTATGAAGCCCAGTAGTGTGTAGGGCCTTGTAGTGCGGTGTCTCTAAGGTGCTCATGTATCGTGCATCTATCCAGACGGTGCTGTCACTCAGGTGACACGTTTTTTCCAGGCTGCTGTTCTGCCAGAACCGGTCGGACAGTGATACAGAAAGCCACACTGTAGCAGTCATTTGCACTAAATATATAATATTTTATAATATAAGATATATAAATCAGCAATTGTTTACCTTTTGAGTTCTATGTCGGATGTGAATAGAGTGATCGTAATTTGGGCGATGGTGGCGCAGGAGGTAGCGCTACCGTTTGGCAACCGGAGGGTTGTAGGTCCCCCTGACCCCATTGAAGTGTCCTTGAGCAAGACACTGAACCCCAAATTGCTCCCGGTGAGCCGGTTGGTACCTTGCATGGTAGCCTCCGCCGCTAGTGTGTGGATGGGTGAATGTGAGGCAAAATTGTAAAGCGCTTCGGTAAAAAGTGCTATATAAATGCAGTCCATTTACCATTTGAGAGAAATGAAATGGCCGTTATTTGCTTTGCCATTATGCATTGCATTATTTTTCAAGTTCTAGATAATTCTCCCTGTCCCACAGGAAAGTTTCTTTGTCAGTCTTAAATGGAACAATGGACTCTGAGAGAGTTTTGTCTACTTGAGCTATTGCATCTCTATCTTTCACGTTTAGCATTTTAGCATTTGATTTTGCTTAGACAACCACACGCAACAATCAAACCAGAAAAATATGCACATGCTTCTGGGGGATTTCAATAGTTTTGTACGGATGGCGAGTTGCGTTGAGCAAAGTAGTTTTGATAAACCGCATCATTTTCATTATTAGCGTTCTTGATGTTGTCGATTTCATTTAATAAGGCTTCAGGTATAGGAGGGGGTGTTGCTCCGTCCTTACCTGCTGATTCAGGCCTTTCGTAGATTTTCTCTTGACTGGTCCGCGCCGTCTCTCGTAGAAAAAAAAAAACAGAGAATACCTACTATTAGAATAAGTTATTTTACTGTATCGCGTTTACGATAAAACATGTACAAAACAAATTATATACTCACTATATGAAAGTTCCGTGTAGTTTTCTTTTTTCTTCTTTTTCAAGTGGGTGTTTCTTTACCAAAGAAGGAAAACCCCGTATGGTGACCGCTCACAGTAATAAAAACATATGCAGCTGGTTGCGTTCGTTTTAGGAACTTTTTAACTTTTATTTAAGGAGAAATATATAGCCTGTAAAGTTTTAGGATACCAAGGATTATCTCATTTTCTTAATTATGTCTATTTGTTGTGTATGTCACGGTGTTTTTCTTTTAACTCATATTTGTACTTATGCGCAGATGACCTACCGGCACCTAAATAACGGCCATATAAGAAAAACCAAAACTTCAAACAAACAAAAAAAAAACATGTTATATACTGTAAGACAAAATGTCCAATTTGATGTGTGGCCCATACAGTTGACCGGGATGACATACGGGGATGTAAATAGCAGGTGCATGAGATAAAATCCAAACTTCAAACAAGAATAAAAAAGGGGGGGGACAGCCTCACTCCCTACCATTTTCACACGCACACACAATCACACACACACACACACAGAAACACACATGGGCAAACTACTGCCGGACAAGCTGCTGCAGGGGGGTCAGACACCACCCACTCACCCTACCCTCACAGGCCTAACTGCTGCTGCTGCTGAGCCTTTATTGGAGGATAGGGTCAGACCCTCCTCCTCCTCTCATTCTTAGCTCAGACTTTCTCATTTTCACACAGTTACTTTTAGACTCGAGCAACATCGGGATAAGTTTCGACATGGCTCCCACAATCTCCGAGTCCTTTGCAGAATGTCCATAGTCCTTATCCACGACATAAGAACATAAGAAATTTACAAACGCTCATTTGGGGAGAACTTAACTAATAGCTCAGAGTTGTTAAATTTTTTTTATCTAGTTCTGATTTAAAGGAACCCAGGGTTTTAGGTTCCGCTACACTAGCAGAAAGACTATTCCATACTATAATTACACGCTGGGTAAAGAAATGCTTCCTCATATTTGTTTTAAAATGTTTTCACGCTCTGGACCGCTGTACCTCTCCACAGGCAGACCCAGCGTATGCTCACACTCCATCAGGTAACCGACCCGCTCAGCTCCGCGTTCAGCTCCGCGCTCAGCTACGCGTTCAGCTCCGCGCTCAGCTCCGCGTTCAGCTACGCGTTCAGCTCCGCGTTCAGCTCCACGCTCAGATACGCGTTCAGCACTATCAGCCCTCACCCTCATAGCACGGGGCTATTCCGACAAATCACACTCATAAGCACACAATTCACTGAAACTTCATTTCACTCTCCAAACTAGTCAAAATAAAATAAATAATCAAATACTACTACTACTACTACTACTAATAATAATAATAATTAAATAAATAGTTTTAAATGATAATAATAATAATTAATAAAAAATATTAAAATAACAATTAAAAGTAAATAATTAAAAATTAATTATGCAAATAAATAAATAAATAGATAAAAACACCCCAAAATAAATTTCACACCCCCTCTTGCAACATATGGAAATGATTAACAACTCCACTATCGTGATGTCACCTGGCTCTGCCCCAACCCCCCCCCTCTCCCCAGTGAACTCTTGACCCATAACCTTTTGACCTTTAGGTCATCAATCTTTTCGAAAGAAGCGGCATTATCTATCTCTCTCTGCCATCTCTCTTGCAAGCAGCTGACCCAGTTGCCCAGGCCCATTTGCCCTGTTATCCCATGATACGAGAAAAGCGATTCCTCATTGCTGTAAATAACTCACTCTGTTGTTTTGTGCATATTGTATTTATTAAAGCTCTCCTGCACTTTTAATACATGCAATATATTTATCAACCGCACATGCATATTGTATATATCAACTGAGCTATGTGACCCTTGTCTTGTTTTTACTGTGTGAATTTCCTGCAGGTACAATTACCAGATACCATGTGTCTACCATATGTTTGAGAGCCACTGACAACCAGACACAAACTACCGGTGTGTGAAGATGCTTGGCCAATAAACCTGATTCTGATGTACTGCAAAGGAGGGGATCACTGTTGGCCTGTTTATGACTGGTGCCAACTCTCTAGGGGCCACAAGCAACAAAGAACAAATAAAAGTCAGAAGGACTCCCCGGAATATTCAGAATGAGACGGTAGTCGTTGATGACATTGATCCCACACCATGAGCGGTGTGGACAAATTAAAACCAGCTGCTCTACTATTCATGTTAACTTTGGTCTAGGAAATTTATGATGTGTCCGAGAATAGGTAAGTTCCTCTTCTCTGTTGTCAATGCTGCGCTCTGCAGAATGACACAATTACATTGCAAAATAATGACAAATCGATTTGTATAATAAACCCCTGAAATGTTGTGTCTCTTCTCACTATACTCTAATTTAATTTAAGCTACTTCTAGAGAATTCAAATATCTTCCTCTGGCCTCAGCTCTAGCAGCTAAGATGAACAATGTACAACACTGAGGGCTCTAGGCTATACGTTTCCATGGTGATGCAACATTAGCACCACACATTGTCAGATTTCATTGCTTCTGTTCTTAAATCTGTTAGATAGCTTTTGCTTGGTCTTTTATTGCAATCTGTGCATGAAATAATCCTTCTTAAGGTAAGGAAGGACAGGCACATACTGTAGGTGCAGTAGATCTATCGTATATTTCCAAATGGTAAACTGGGGAGAATGTTCAATGCAGTATAAATTTGGGTCTTCATTAACTGTCACATCCTTGGCATTGTCACCTCTTGTAGAGTGCTTTGCATTTAGAGTTTATAGCCTAGTTTCCAATGTAGGTGACCATATGATTGGAACAGCAATGTTGCTGGCTGAGTTTAGGAATAAAAAGGAGGTTTGTATTAAAGTGGGACATAAAATTAGGTCTCCGCCTGTGACAAAAAGTGCTAGTAGACTAAAATGCATACAGCTACCTAAAAATAGGCAGCATAAAAGCCATCATCTACACCAGAGCTATTCAAATCACGGTCCTCAAGGGCCGAGTCCTGCTGATTTTCCAGCTTTCCTTCACCTGGGAAGAAGGTGTGAAGCCTCTGACCAATCAGAAATCAGTTATTTTTAAACTACAGTAACTGAAAATAAGGGCTGGATTTGGAATCAAGGGCCTGAATTGAATGGGGTGGGTGGGGGGTTTCTATAATACATTGTATGGGGCAATCGTAATCAGGTTATGACAGGCTTCAATACCTGAGTTGATTATTGGTAAATTAACCGCCGCAATCAAGTAATTGCTAGATTCCTCCCAGCAACATTGGTATACCTCCTACCTGGCTTAGAAGTTCCTTTATTCCTGTATTTTCATGTTTCCACAGACTGTACTAACAAGCAGCCATTACAAAGGTGTTTTTTTATCCATTATCCAGGATAGCCCAAGAAATCTGTTAGGCATCATGCTATTAGCGCATATTTCTGGATGCTGCACATCAACTACAAAAAAAAAAGTTATTTGAAGAGTGTCATTAGCCAGACTCTCTCATAGGCTTTAAGGGGGAGGTCACCAGCAAAGCAGGTCAGCGAAAGCTCCTCTTCAGTAAGATGCCAAGCAGAATGTGCCAGAAAACTGCAGCGAAATTGTGTCGCCGCTGACAGCTTTGGAAAAAACAAGGTGGATCATCTAGAAAATGGAGCCAGTGGGTTACACAGAAATTATATCAAGATAGATTTCATCCAGGAACATTTTATAAGTTACAGATTAATGATGCCACAGTTTTTGTGACTTTTATTATGCAACTTGAATTCAGAGCATTCTTTTTCAACACGATTCTCCTCATCCATTAGTCAAACCCCCCCCCACCTTCCGCAGCTCATGGTTCACTGACCCACAGTGTTGTTTTAATCCTGTAAAGTGGCCCATGCAGAAAAATAATTAAAAGGCTCTGCAGTGGGGTTTGAGACGCCTCTCAGAAGTTGCAGTGTTGCATTCAGAACCGTGGAGAGCTGCCTGAATGCTCAAAGGGGAGACTGGGGAGGCCAAGTTGGTGATGCTGGCCATTGTGCAGTGGGTGAGGAAAAAGCTGTAAGCCAGTTTTCCTAATTGGCTGCAGACGTGAAGTAGAGACATTTTAAGAACGTAGTGGCCCTCTGCTCAAGATACATGTCCTCAAGGAACTCTATTCCTCAATGGAACTTTAAACTTTGATTTGAGGTATTTGAGTCAGAAACATACACCAAACATTTTCATAGCCTTTAGCAATATCATCATTTATTATAATTATATGGGGGAAAAAAACAAATATACTTTAACTGAACTTTATTGTCATTCAGACAATACAGCAATGAGTGCGCAGCTAAACGAAACTGCATTTCTCCAGTCTCCACATATGAGCATAGATTTAAGAAAGTCACGCTATACAACAGCAGATAAATATGATGGACAGATAAACAGACAGTTCAAACAGACTAAAGTAAAAAGAGTATTCTACATTACAAAGAATATTGCACTTTGCTGTTGCAGTATTGCACAGTGTGAGAGGGAAGAGAAAAATATAGAAACGGCAGGAGACAATTGCAAGGTACTCACTGCATGAGACAGCAGTCGACTATTGAATATTCACTGCAAGAAACGTTAGGGAATGCACTGGAAAAGAAAGCAGGGTACTCACTGCAGTAAACTGCAAAGGGGTCACAGCAAGAGACGGGTCAATTGCACGATACTTACTGCAAGAGACAGTGGTCACCTACAAGGTATTCACACACAAAAGGAAATTCAGCATCCACTATTTACCCAAACTGCATGCTTTTGGACTTTTAGGTAAAATCAAAATACCCAGGAGCAGAGGAGGTTCACCCAGATCTGTGGCCAAGTTTAAGCCAAAAAAGACAATTCAAAACATTCAATATAAGAAAGACGAATTCAGACTGAAACTACACAAATGCAATTACAAATAGACTGGTTGACATTATCACCAACCATGCACAGAAGAATATTAAATTCAATGAAAGTACTTGTCAAATGTGTTGATATTTCATTGTAGACATGATGAACTACTCTGAGCTAGTCAGACTACATTGGGCATTTGTTTGGCAAGTCATGTCATTTAATGCTATGCAAGTCAGGTTTTTGTGAGGGCAGAGGGGTGGGATAATGCATTTCTTGGCACTTGTTGATGCCTATTGAGAAAGCAGGGTGGTACTGCAGCCTCCCAACTCCAGCGATAGGAGTTTGAATCCCTTCCTCCTCTGTCTTCTTCATCTTCTTCCAATTAACTTGGTGATTTGCCTGTAGTGTGTGACTGCGTGTGCCTTGTGATGGATTGGCATCCTATCTGGGTTGTACTCCCCGCCTTATGCCCATGCTGCCTGCGATAGGCTGCAGGGCTTTGACCTTACATTGGATAAGCAATCGGGCCTTTCCATTTGATGGCACAGAGAAATAGGAAAATTATCAAGAAGGAAGAACCCGTCACACTTGCTGCCCTACAGGCAGTATTGAGTCCTCTCTGTCAGAAACTCGATCAAGGTATGTGAGGCCATGTACTTTCCTTCAGAATCAATAAAGAACTACTACTACTACTCTAGTGGGAACACTCTGAGCTGCAGGGCCAGAAGCTCCCTAGGCAGCATCAAAGTTTCGTCTTTAAATGTGCTCTTGGTCGAGGTGAATTGCTCCCCATCTGCCTCGTCTGCATCCAGTTCTCCTAATTTCAGCTCCAGTGTAACCATTTGTGTAATAGGGCACCTGATGATTCAATTCAATTCAATTCAATTTGTGTAGCACACCATCACAATGTTACATTGTCTCAAACGCTTTACGTTATCCCTACCCCCAGTGAGCACACCGCCAGTGACCAAGTCAGTGGTGACATTGGCAAGGAAACACTCCCTTGAAGGGAGAAATCTTGGGAGGAACCAGACTCAAAGGGGGAGCCCATCCTCCAGTGGCCGGTAGAGGAAATCAGGATAAAAAAAAAAGATTGAGATTCATTAAATCAGGGTGTAAATGTGGAATCGCTGGCTGCAATGCAGGCGGGAGAGACAACACAGGGAGGAGGGCGGACAGGAAGGACGTCACAGGTAGTGGAGGCATCGCAGGCAGCAGGGCAAGTGTGCTATCTTGATTTTTTTTTTTTGTCACCAGGCAGCATAGCCCAGGAGCAGTGGGAGGATTAAGAAGTGCATAAGCCAAAGTAGGGGAGACCATGGGCAGCGCAAACAGTTTGGTGAGTGCAGTATGTAAGCTCCGGCAGATATGGCTATGGCAACATACGTAGGAAGGAGAGACAGATGGGAACGCAAGCATGGGGAGTCCCTGAAATGTCAGCACTGCAATTCCACGAGGGGTTGTGAAGCTAGAGTGACAGCACTGGCAATTCAGTTCATACAAAGCCAGTGGCACCGATCCTCACCCAGCTCTACACCTCATACTGCAGGCCTAACTGGGAGAGAGCAGTTAGCTAGAGCTAGAACTAGAGTCACTGTAAACTAGACTAAACAAGGTTTTTTTTTAGTCTTAATATTGGAAGTAAGCCGGAATCACACATATCTCCTGGGAGACTATTCCACAGCTGTGGAGCTCGGCTCAAGATCGCTCTGTGGCCTGCCATAGTTCTTTCTACTTTAGGTACTAGGTAGAGGTATCCATCTCTTTGAAATCGTAGCAGTCGAGGAGGGTCGTATGTGATTAGTGAATCTCTAAGATGTTCTGGTGCAAGGCCATTCTGAGCTTTATCACTAATTGTAGGTGAGCTGCACAGAGTTTACTTGGGGAGAATCAAACTTTGTGTGAATTTCCTGTAACAGTAACCATGTGAGCACATGAACAAATCAATACCAGGGAATAGATGTAGTGGTGGGCTGAGGGCTGGGAAGGAGCAAGGCTGTGGAGTGTCTCGGGGGCTCTGAGGACTGGGCTGATACCAATGTAGATTTTTTTTTTTGTTGGACAAAGCAACAGATGACTCCCAAGTCTCATTTTACCCAGGGAAAAATGTTTTCATTTCCAGAGATCTTTAGCCTGGGGTTTGTCCCTGTGGTTTATGAGCAACAAAGAGGCTTTTCCAATCCCTGCAGCCTTGGAGCCACAGTGAGATAGAAATTAAATTAATTCAGGAATAGACATTAAAGACAGAATACATGAATGAGCCCTGCAGAAATGGGATCATCTTTTTTTGTGGTGAGGACAATAAATATCAAAAGGTCACAACTTGAAAACCTAAGGCTGTTTTTTTTTTTTTTAAATCTTGAAAGAAAAAGGTACTTAATAATTGTGTATCTACAATAAACATTCAATAGTGTAAATGGTTGAAAACTAGCAGTTTATATAAAGGTGTTAGCTAAATAAATAAATGCATATATTAAACCATACCAAAGTGACATGGTGCCCTTTGAAAATGCTAAAATTGCTACATCTATTAAGCAGAATTATGCCTAAAAATGTTTTGGTCATAAATAATAAACCCCTGTTTCCACCATTGCTGGTATTGGGCCTTATGATAAAGTGAGACGGAGGCAGGATGCAGGGCACCAGTTAAGCTAAACAGTTTAATCGGTATGTTTACAGAAAAAATATCAACAGGCTAAAAAGCATAAACAGCAGATAAGAGCAGAACATCCTCTCCAGGCTAAATGCTAGAGACGTGGGTAAGCAGTTAAAGAAATGAACATTGTGTGCAGAACGAGCCAGTTAGTTTCCCCGTCGACAGAGATGTATGTGACAAAGGCAAACAAAGTACAAAAAAAAATAAAAATGCTTTGTTTTCGAGCCTTGGACCCGTTCTCATTATTGGCCCCTTGCCATATTAAACTGAAGGGCTAGTCACGAGCCTAACAAGGTGATTCATTGACGGGGCCTTGGAACCGTCTTTTCAAACACAGGGGAGCCTGAATGACAAAAGCCAGCAAATTAGGCTGAATAATTCAAATGCGGAAAACTAATGTTCTGTGCACGGCTTGCACAACGCGCATTGAAGCACTGCGTCTACCGCAACAAAAATACAAATAGTCAGTGGCAAGAGAACACTAACAAAACATTAAAAAAAAACATTCCATTAAGGGATATCTCTGCTGCGCTGTTAGCTGTCACGGAGACGAGAGACTCACATGGTGAAGATCCAGTCTAATTCCGAAAGCTGGTAGAAGGTGTCTGACCTCAAGCCTGTGACTCAAGCAGGAGAGATGAGACTTCACTATGAGCTGAGAGTCCCATGGGTTTAGTGTCCTAATTAGCAATGTGCAGTATTGAGCATTTGAGGTCCAGAAGCTACAATCTAGACCAAGATTTTGTTTCAACCAACTAGTTGACTATTGTGTGATTGTGATTCCTTATGCTTGACTGGTTGTTAGAAACAAAATCTTGGTCTGCATTTGTAGCTTCTGGACCTGAAATGCCCAACAGTGGTAATGTGGCTCAGCTGCACGAAGCCAGGAACCAGCAGAGTCCGTTTAGTGTTCAGCACCAGTGTTGAGTCCATACTGGTGAAACTGAGGTCTGTGTGGGCATGACATTAACCGTGTCTTTAAATACTGTTTTTAATATGAAGGTTCCGGGGTGAGGTTCTCAGAAGGAAGCTGCTGTAGCTTGAGCAAGAAATACAATCCAATCATCACTTTGTATAAAAACAATGCATGATAACGGCAATAACTTATAGATCTGGTGTACAATACATCAAGGCCATAGGTCTTAAACCGACTCTGTATTTGACTAAAATTAAAATCCAATTTTTATATAGATCCCATTTTATTCATCTGGAAATAAGTAAAGGCTACAAAAAAAACCATGCCACTAATACTCATCTCATGACATATTTAGACTCCGAAGAACACACGTATAGACATTGAAACCTTTTGTGTACGGAGCACTGTTATTTGAAGACTTGGTTGGATTACAGACTAATAAGCTGCCTGGTCTAATTTCCTCCTCTGATGGTGGCTCATTCAGTGTAATGAAGAACATAAATTTTTCTGCTCATGTTCAGGGGCCTCGGCAACGAAGGCTTTCCCATATGGTCAGTCCTATTAGGGAAGGGCTTCAAGTGTCCCACGTTGACAGGCAATTTAATTCAGTGCTAATGGGAACGCCTGAATGCGTATTATCTCACTTGAAGAGATCATACTATACAAATCGAAAGCACGAGCACCTTTGATACTGTAAGCCAGTGGGAGGTTTAGGTTTAGATTTAAATCAATAAATTAATCAATAAATCAATCAATCACTCAGCTAAGAAAAAGAAGGAAATGTATGAAAGTATAAAATAATCATATTAACTCTGCAATTTTATGCTGAAATAGTTGAGGGTCAGTCAGATCATTCATGGGATTGCATAATTTAGAACCTCTTATTTTTTCTAAACTCAGACCAACCTTGTTCAAAGTCTTGGTGATGTTTTGAATGTTTTAATGTTTAATTTAATATGATTGTTTAACATGCAGTGAAATATTTTAGCAGTATTTCTCAATAGGCATGTTGTT
>JAABNY020000032.1:13147775-13158703 GCA_015164015.2 Brevimyrus niger
TACATATACATTGAAATGTGGGTAAGTTATATATACAGCTTGCTTATATTTTTCTTTCCCATTTCTTGTGCGCCTTTATATTTGTAGCCTTGCACATTTTATCTTACATCTTACAAACCAGGAATCCGAGTTTCAGGGAGATACGGTTTCAGAGAGAAGCGATCTGTTGCCGACAATCTGAATTGCTTGATTAGTCTAAGTTTAAACATTCACCTATTGAAGTCTGGGCCTTGATTTATAGCCAGCAGAGCTCTTCTGAATAACAAAATGGATACGCGGTCAATGCCAAATGAAGACTGAGAGAGGAACCGACATATTCCGGAATAGCTGCTCACTTCCTGGAAGTGACAGGCATTAATGAGGAGTGATGTCTTCCATTCTCCTGCCTTGTGCCGTGCCTACAGGGCTTGGTGGCATGAGTTGAGATGAAACTGGGAGGAGACGAAGGCCTCTGAAGCCTGTTGTGGACGACTGAAGCCCTTGCACTCAGATTGTCTGCCTCACAGTGTTTGGAACAGAAAGAACGTAGCTGGTAAATCACAGTACGCTAGTTTATAGAACATTGCAACCTTATATTAAAGGCTTAATTAGGCCTGTGTGCATCTTAGGAAATGCAACGTGAAATCATGACATGTTTTATCTGCCATTTCTGCATGCATGAGTGCAGGTGCCAGCGATGGATTAGCACCCCATCCTGGGTTGTTCCCTACCTTGTGCCCATAGCCTCTGGGATAGATTCTGGACCCCCAAAATAGGACAAGAGGCTACATAAAATGGATGAATGGATGGATCTAGTGCAGATACATTGGAATGCTTCTTGTATATCCGTTCTTGCTCTCCATTGAGACACTCACAAGCTTGGGGTCTAAACACAGGGTTAGGCCATTAACCAGGAACATATGCTGCTTATAGGAATCCGTGGATCTCTGCTGTTCAACGTCACGTTACTTAGCATTTAGATAGTATGTATTTCTCTTCAATACCCAGAATTTCGATACAGAGTGGTTAAAGGATATATTCCTCCATGATTTGCTTTGGTATTTTTTTTTGGTATTGGCTGTAAACATGTTCTGAACCAAAGGAACATTGTGCACACCAAGCTGATGACTCGACGACCCAGGTGTTATGCACCAAAATTAATCATTATTAAATGGAAATGGACCTCAGTAAATGGGAGAAATCCATCTCACGCTCTGACAGGATCCAGAGTGCAACTGCAACCTTTAAAAATAAATTGATTTCTTTCAAGGCGTCACTAGACCCCCTCGGCTCTGAAAATGCACTGCTGTCCTCGCTCGCCTGTGAGCCATCAGCCTGTGATCCTGGGGAAACAGGAACTGCGTCAACCTGCCTATAACTCACAGGAATAATTCATCTCATGAAAGCAAAATTCAGAGAGTCCCCAAATTTGACTCTTGAAACTACCTGCTTATAGGGCTTTGGCAGACAGTATCGGGATGGGAGGGTGGTTGATATGTCTGCAGAATTGTTTTGTGCCGCGCTCAAGATTGATTTGTTTCAGTCAGTTTTTTTTATCTCGACAGATTGTCCCTGACTTACGACTGGGTGCCGTTCTGAAAGAAACACTGCAATAGACACGCGTTGGAATAATCTCAGGATAATGGCACTTACTTTTCAGTGGGAGACTGGGACTCGGAGAGGTGCGTGAGTGTGCCACGGACATGTGTTTAAGTACAGTCATTTCCCACAGTAACTCTTATATTGCAGTGCCGGGCAAACGACAGCCCGGGATTATTTTTTCACATTTGCCATATGTGTAAGTCCTGGCTATAAGTTGAGGACAGTCTGCGGCGCATTCCTCAAAACCTCCGTTAGCAACTTGCATAGTTGGAGCCATTCAGTGTCGTTGGCAGCAATGCTTTTTTCCCCATGTATTACAACCCAATTCTGTCGTAGCTACAACTCAGATGGCTGCTGGTTAGTGTGAACTTACATTGGCAGCGTCAGGTTCATGGTATAAACAGGAAAAGAAACTAGTACAAGTTTTCTATATGAAAAAAGGCCCTTTGATTCTTTTGTTCCTTTTGTACTAGCGAGTCAGGATGTTCCGCCCAAATCTAAATGTTGCACACAGTCCCAAAAGACATGTTGTTTCTTGATGTTAATAATACAAAAACTGCTGGTATTGTATAGAAGAATCTCGTTTCCAGAAAAGTTTTTTGAAACCCACCTGCAAGACACAGCCGACTAAAATAAACACTCATTCAAGCAATTTTTCTTTTGGAAATTCATAACATCAGCACATCTAGTTGATATGATTTACCTCAAGTGTCACTGATGTCAGCCATGGGAAGCACCCGCCGGACACTGCAGGTCATCCGAACGATGTGCAGCCTGACTTTCGGAAGGATATCCCAGTACCGTATTACTACTAATACAAGCACCTTGGGGAAGGCCAGGAAAACCCCACCAAGGTTAGCGGGGGTTATGCTGTGATTTGTGTGAGAAAGGGGAAGAGTGTCAGTGCAGAACTTGAGCTTCACCTTAAAGGAATTACGGTGCAAGACCAGGAGGAGATGAAGTTCAGACCATTCTGTGTGTGTGTGTGTGTGGGGGGGGGGTGCATAATGCACAGTAAATACATCCACACACTTTTAAAATAAAATAGGTAGTTGATTATTTTGCCTTTTATTATAATTACTGCACAGAACCATTAAAAGTGAATGGAATGAAGGCAAAATGCTTGAACTGAAGCATTGGTGCCCAATCATAACAATTACCAGCAGGGAAGTATGCTATTCTCTACAATTCCTGTGCCACTTTTGGTAATATCATAGTGAACCCATTTCCTTTAATTCTTTGCAGCTCTGGGAAAAAAATCGTATATCCTTCCTGGTGTTCAGCGCTCAACATCAGCGACTCCAAGAAGTCAATTTTTAACGGCATAAAGTAAACTGTTTCTTAAAAGTGTACCATTGTCCTCTATTTATTCTTTGTTCTTGAGGACATTTACAAAATGGGGCTTTCTGTTCCTATATAAATGTATAAGCTATATTGTGTTTCCTTATGACAACGTGTGTGGGTATAGTCCTCATCGCTCAGCCAGGCCGTTTTTGCAGCTCCTCTACATTAGTTGATTCCCTAATTGTGCCAACAGATGGGAATGCATAATACCTGATGTGATATGAGGCAGGAGCCTAGCATATATTAGTGGAATTGCTTATCTGTCTGACAGAAAGCTGTATCACTAGCATGGTTAAATAAATATTTCCTTTGCACCTGCATGACGAAAATCACTCACATCTTTCTCTGATAATGATGTTTAGTTTTATTTTTTGTAGAAGAGTATGATTTCAAAACACCATATTAAATTAATCTATTGATTCTTGCATAGCCAGGCATATGACGTACTGTATATTAAAATCTGATGTATTGAGAAATAAAAAAAAAATCTTTCGAACTGTATGTTTGAATGAGGCCCCATGTATTTACTTGGTTATTTTTTATAATCTCAATAGTTTAATTAACTTGAATGTTACTAGGATAGCCCTATGGATTTCAAATCTCATTCTTGCATTATGATTTGCCAGATGACCACTAATGTCCTGTCAAGTTTCAAATGAGTGTAGGTCTATTAATGAGTGTAGGTCTGGTTCAGACACATCTGTTAAACATTCTGTTGCGTTCAACAGTTTGACATTTTTAAATGGAATTATCACAAGTTACAAGTTACTGCATGTTTGCAGTTTCAAATAAAGAACAATCACTGTGGTTTCACAAAGAAAAAAGGAATGTTACACAGGTGATTTTAATATACACTGTACAGGGAAAAATGCTTACACCTCAATTTGTCAAAACAAAACCTGACAAAACGAAGCAGTGTTACCTTTTAACAACATCTGATGCAAGGACTATGTTGAGGTTTAATTATCCATTAACCATTAAACAGAACAGTACACAATTCTGAAATTATTTAGCAATGAATTAAGGATCCTCGCACACCAGATTTGCAGTATTTTCATATTGATCACCCTGTGGTTGTATATTCACTTATGTTACATCTTCCTTATGCTGACTCTGTGCATTGGCATAGAAATTCCATACTGCTGAAAGATCACGTCCTCCTGTTGCAGGATTATCATGTGATTTACGCTACCACAGACAGAAAAGCATGACGGAGCTACTTTAAGCGCTGATCAGGCCTGTGAAAATGATGCCCATGGAGCAGATTTTCCAAACCATGGCACCTCATGCAAAGTCTCTTGGCATTTTCAGTTGTTCATTTTTTTGCTTCCTTGGAAGGCCCCTCAAAGTCATTTTGTTTGACAGTGCAAAACGGCCAGTCACATGTTCATCAATACATTCCATTTTTGGAGTCCTGTTGAGTTGACGTCTTTCCCTGCATGGCCTTGGGAAAGCGAATTTGTTTCCATGCATCTATCTTTATTATTTGGAAGCAATGGTTGTTAATGAAGGAACAAACAGTTCAGTTTTATGGGGCCGTTAGACATTTCAGTGCCTGCACCATGATGTACCTCCTGGAGGTCAGCCCAGGGCTCGGGTCTCTACACCAAAAATGGTTAAAAAACAATAACAAAAATTAGGCGAGAGTGTCGCTGCGGCGGCTGCACCACACCACCAGTGCGGTCACAGCCAGAGTGAGGAAGACCGGCACAAAGATGAGGATGATAAGCAAGTTGTCTGGTGGATCCTCCCAGATGATGTGGTCAAGGGTGCAGTTTGAGAAGAACAGCTTGTGGATGTGGATGATGTAGCTCTCCACCAGAGGATTGGGCCAGTAGCATCCCATGCTTTCAGAGCTCTGCTCCGTGCAGTACGAGAAGATGTTGTAGTCTCTACAAGGGGGACAAAAGATCATCGTCCCATATAATCAGCATTGGCAAAAGAGAAACACAATTCTCCCTCAGGGGAAGACATTTCAGGGGTGTAAGCTCACATACTATGGACATGGATTTTATTGCAAGAATTAGATGTCTATCCCAAGACTGGCAAAAATTGCAAATATTTGAAACAAGGAATGGTCTCTTCCTATGTCAAGCCTAATGTTGCCAGAGCAGATTTGTTGAAATATGACTGGAACGATGGCATGTACATGTGGCTCATGGGAATTTTACTTACACTCGAGGAGGCGGGACCAACCAATCAGATGTCTTGGTTCCACCCCCTCTAGTTGCTTGGGCCCACCTCCTCTATATCTGATTGGTTATCTCTCTGAAACAATTGTTTTTTTCATTCTGCCCTCAGAACAATTTTGAATAAATAAAACTCCCGCGAGTGTCCGCGTGTGACAAGTTCTCCCCTTGTTTTTGTGCATTCCCTCTCAGTTACAGGTCACGTCAGCATCACTCAGTCGTCCTTGCTTCTCTGGATAACATCACAATTCACAGGATAATGATGCCTTGCGCATGTAGAACACTTTCTGAAGCTTACACTTATTAGGCAGTGATAGAAAAATGATATCCCCTACAAGAGTGAAATTGTATATCAGATAAATCTCTTTAGTGTCAGCAGATGAAACCTGAGGTTTGAATCATGTTAATATATTCTCAAAGGTACAAAATCAAGCTTGTTCTATGATGAAATTTGCCTCATGCTAGGGAGTTCCCAGCGTTGCTGTCAAAGCAAAGCCAGAAATAACTGGAAATAAGTTATCCACGATATTTATTATACACATTACAAAAAAGGGTAAAAATGTCTGTCTTTGCTTGTCACTGGGGCTGTACCCTCAGGGGTCTGCGAATTGTACCCTTAGCTGTAGGTAATTGTATCTCTGAAGAACATTTCTGTACCATTAATGCTACATTAATGCTGTTGGTACCTTTAGGATCTTCCTTAGAGTCAATTTCTGCAACTTAAAAGGTATTATTACAAGGGTACAGCCCCAGTGATAAGCAAAGGTACAAATGTTTACTCCTTTGTATGTGAGTGTATTGTTTCAATGATCAGCCTTTTCTGTTTAGAACACCTCATACAAAGTGACAATAATGGCAACAAAATAGGCCAAAAAAACATTGTCATATATATAAAGCCTCTTTGGATGATATGCTGCACCACAAATTTCTGGCAAACTCAGACAAATGAAGCTCTTTGGTTATATTATTAACAGTGCAGTGCAGCCTCATGCAAGAAAATGAGGCTGCACTGGGAATACATGTAGTTTTATGAATTTAAGAGGTATTCCTGTAGGATGCCTGTTGTCCATCCATCAGTATTTGAAACACTTCATTCAAAAATATTATTCATATTTTGCTAAGTTTTGGGAGACCTTTTGAAATGTATAAAGGTAGACCAGGCAAAAAAAACACAGTGGATCCTCGTTAGGGGAAATTTGTTTAGATGTTCAATGGGCCGGTTGAGTGGATGGGGGAGAGGGTTTTAGAAATAATGGGAGGAAGTGGGAGGAAGCCCCCCCCACCCCAATAACATCTGAGAAAAAAACATACAGGTTTATGTATCTTATTCACCCTTTCAAAAAAGGCCTAATCTTTATCCTGCTCCTTGACAGATCTCCACTATAGTATCAGTATAGTCATAGTATATAGTTTGTAGTATAGTCATAGTATCAGTACTACATCTGTTGGAGGGGGTGTAGAAAGGTGGACGTGATACTATATATCATTTTAAATTTGCCGGCTCTGTCTTAAATTTCTATTAAAATATAAACTTTAATGTAAATAGATATGCCTGTAGACATCAGTCTACATTATCTCAGTCACAGGGGGTCCATTTCTGTTGTTGGACTCTCCACTTATCAGCCCTTAAGACACAGTTATAAAATCTGATCCCTTCTCAGTAACACCCAACAGCATTAAATTACGCGAGGAGTTAGTGGATTACCAGCACTGTAAGAGTGAGTTATGGTTATGCTGGACTACACTGACAGATTAATGCCTTCATTGTATAACTTCATTTTGGTTAAAGCTAATATATTCTAATGAAATATTTTTCTATTATTTTAAAAGTACACAACATATGAAATAAACAGTACGAACTATACATTAAAAATTGTTGTTTAAAAATAAAATTATCTGCGGAAATCACTGCAACTTTCACCTGTCTGTTTAGAACTAAATGAGTCATTTCTCAATCACATGCGACTATTGAGACAAACCCAGTGAAACCCCTGAACTGAACAGGAAAGACAATTCTATTGTCTGATCCTCCCATAAATATCTATAGCTTTGATATGCCATGTTTGGGTCTTAGATTGGACTTTGCAGAAGGAAAAAATAATCATATAAATCATATGTGTAATAAAAGGAACATAGACATAAAAAATCCCATCTTGAAATGAAGGAATTTCCACCTATACACAAACTTTGTTGGAAATATTTGATCAATACTTGAATTATACGAGCTATTTCTATTGTCTTAAACTGTGCGGCAAGCATGTGCTGCTACGTTTCTGGTAAACTTGTTGAAAATATACTAAGGATAATGGAGACATTCAAAGTAGAGCATTATTATACTAAATAACATTGTTGCTTCCGTTTTATATTGTTGATATTTGAATATGTCTTTATGTATTGGTTCCTTGCTTTTTTCCCTGTTATCTTAAGATGCCCTTAAAATATTTCCCTTGTCATTCCACATTCACAGCTGGAATATGTAAATGTGTCTCAGGACAATGCAACATATTTATAAAATGTGCTGGCTGTATCTAAAATGAAGCAAGGGAGATATCAAACTTCTTTCCTATTGATCATGTAGGTGCCACCAGGCTTTCTTCTGTAATATCTCAGCGGGCCTTTGGTCCCTTGTACTGCTCATAAAATCTAATCACATTTCTATCACATTCACTTATTATCTACTCATCTGATTTCTTCTTTGTGATCTCCCACCTGACACTGATAGATTTTGCCAGCCCTGATGGGTGGGGAGTATGTCTATACCACATTTATATGCACTTTGGTTGCTCATCATTTGCAGAATTAGCCTATATCATATGCACTTAAGTTAATATTGAAGGATATTTGTGCAATGGTTTTGACATGGTCACAAACTGCCTTTGGGAGAAGTATGACAGATGTTTGTAATGTGCTATTTGCCTCAGTTGCGTGTCACTTTGGACCAAAGCATTGGCTAAATGAATGTAAATTTAAATGTAAACTTATGGAATGAATAATTTTGTTTTCCTCATGTAGCCACAGGCTGCCGTGAGGATAGCAATCCTGTATCTCCCCTCTTATGTTACCTTCTCCAGCTGACCTTCAATGACATCACCGCAGCCCTGACCTTTACAGTGCTGGCTCCATGATATTACAATACTGAGCAGTGGTACTGTGTGAGTAACCTGCTCTGCATCCAAATCGATTAACCTTAAGGAATAGCCATATATGTAATGTAATTTATAACAATGTTAAAAAAAATTTAGGGCATGCAAGCTGCCGTTTCTCGGAGAGCACAGAGGATCCCGAGTTCAGAATCCAAGATGGCTGTGCCTTTTATCAACAGAAGAGAAAGTTGTAGTATTATACTGTTTAAGCACTGTTTCTCATTTGTGGCTCATTAAATCGGTCGCACACACTATACCGTCCAACTTATCTATGGACGTGTTGCTATAAAGCACCGCGGGTAATGTGTTATTAACTGATATTGCTAACAATGGCAATTAACCGGGCTAGAATTGGATTTCATGATGAGTCGGATTATTTGTCAGATTTAAGGTAGTTTGGGCTAATTGTAAGTGAATGAAGATAAAGACCATTTAAACGGAGGTACCTTAAATCCGACAAATTGTGTTCAAGATGTTCCATAAACATGTTAAATGCATATATATTTTCTTTTTTCTTTCTCTGTTTGCTCATGCAGAATTTAATGTGAGTAGTATAGATTAAAAATGAATATGATGATCATGATTAATCGAAATTGATCCACAGCAACACTGTGATTAAAAATGCTAATCATTTGGTAGCACTAATTTTTATTAATTAAAATATCAATTAACTTATTTACAAGTCAAAAAAACAGAAAAAATTCAGCTTGATGCAACATTCTTGCACAAGAAAATTGCTCACAGATTTCTGTATTTTCTAAAGGCAACCCGCCAACCAGACCATATTTGTCTATTTACTTTCACTCCCAGTTGCACTCGAGTACAGACAGTCAGACAATTCCCTCTGTTACCTGACATGAAGCTTGTTTATTTATCCACATACAGTACGTTATTTTTAAGAAGCGAACAAAACCCTAAACATTTCCCATGCTTGACGAGTCCGAAGCCGACCAATCCCCAGGGAGCGACATGCCTGCTTCTGCATAGCAACCGTGATGTTGATTCCGCTACAAAGTAAATTTCCTTTGGTGTTTCCAGTCAACACACTGTATTTAGGCCTCAGCAGTATTATTGTTTGAGTTATGATTTTTTTCCCCTGGTAGCAATTTTTGAGTATCGCAAAAAACCATCAGTCTAATTATGCGAATCGCAATGTAGCACTGTTGAATGAACCCTGTTAGGCCGGGGGCTCAGACAGAACATGGGCTTTATTAATTCCATTAACTGCAGTTTCCACCCACAATGCAGAGATTGCAACGTATATGTTCACACAACTGTGCCCTTATATACCCATAATTGACTCTACATCACTGCAACCCTAAACACTAAGGGGGTGGATTTTTAGGTAAGCTTTATATAATAACTTCATGCCAGGTGTTTAGTCTTGCTTAGCACTTCGAGTATAAGCAGTTCACAGGTAACAAACAAGATCTATACCCTAACTCTGTCTTTAACTTTAAGCCAAAGCCGCGCAATGCTTTCATGAGTGTCACCAAGTAGCATATACATTCGGTATTACACACTATCATTCTATTACCATATTTAACTCAAATTTGTTATCTAATAGGCTAATTGGCAGTAAGTTTGTAAGTATGAATTGTCCACATGTCCAGAGTTCTTATCTAGTGGGCTGCCTTATAAGTGCTGATTAGGTTAAAATTGATAAGGAGGTAACTTTTGGCGTTGTTTTCCAGGACTGAGTGACATAAACACACACAGCTGTATCCCTGGTATTTCCTGGGTCACATGGTCATTCTTCAGACGTGTGGTCTAATTGATTTATATCGGTAAGGGCTGCGCTATCAAGAGTCATCAGCAACCTTTTTTGTATCTGTTTAGAAGTCTGACAGTATTATTTTTAGTACCTTGCAGTGTTTCCATTTGTATCAAAATTACTGCATGATTATGTCAAATGTGCAGCTTTTAGCATGTCGCTGATGGATGAAATTTTGATGCATATCAGGTATGTGGATCTGTATATTGGGCATGGGGCTTCAATCAGCATGAAAATGAAAGAAGTGAAACTATATATAAACAAAGGTCTACCTAACCCCCAAGCATTTAATAACTGATTCAGAGTCATAGAAAAATATGGCAACACATTTTCAAAACATCTGGGATTTTGCTACAATCTGTATCTTCAGGATCATTTAACCTTTTGTCTGAATACATGGCCTTAGTAATTTTTTTCCTCCTACGTCAAGGGTACTATTTTAGTAAAGCACAAACAAACAATTTAGGATCTTTTAAAATGTTTTCATTTTTGCGTAGTTTGTAGTTCTTATCAAGAAGGAAAGGCTTGCCCAAAAGGAAAGTGCTGCACAAGTTTCCACCAGTGAATCTGCTGTTACATTTAATCAATTTAGTCCAATTTGCCTTCAAAACTTTAGCTGTGTGTGTAATTTTTTGCCATAATTTTAACACATTTATAAAAGCCTGTGCACTAATGTGCCCTGCCTCTGGAGGTGTGATGATTCACAGGATTTCCAGGCCATTTTTTACTTAGTCAGTGAAAAACCTGACAGCAGAATATGCTCACCGCTCGTTCCTGGTCAGCTGTGAGAGGACAAAGAAATCAAACCTTATTATTTCTGAAATAAAATCAAAGTGGCTTTTACCTGATAAAATGTGTGAGGTTGCACCACTTCATTTGATCCACCTTCAGCATGTG